>PVIY010061231.1:0-11316 GCA_004026745.1 Myrmecophaga tridactyla | reverse complement strand
TCCACTCATACCAAATAAGAGTAGAGAGAATGTTGTGACACTTCAAAATGCCTTTGATATTATGTTCTTCTGGAAAGGAGAAGCACTTAGGATTAATTGTGGCCTTTTCTAAGTAGGCGACAGTTAAAATGTTTGATATTCATTGCCTAGATTGGCTGTGATTTATTATCACCCATTGAGCCAAATCAGTCATTTTGTCATTCAGCTAATTCCCTCCTATTTAAGAAATGACCAATAAAATTGCAATACTAAATAATGATCGGAATGAGGCAGAATTGGAAAGTTTGCTGGGGAAAAATGCATATTAAAGCACATCTGAATGTTTTATTCAACTTGAGATATAACACAACGCAAGCCCAGAAAGTAAATAAAGCATATTAAATTGATTTGTCTCTGCAAATTTTACAGTGTGCAACTAGATCTGTATATGTCTGAAAAGTCATTAACAGAGCCACTCAATACAGTTACATGAAGCTGTGACCATAATTGAAACCAATGCCAATGATTTTGCTTTTCTAAAATTCCTGTATCTTTGAGTCAATAAAAACGTTTTCACATTTGCTAATTGATGTTTGCTTTTTCTGTCCATCAAGAGAATTTGATAAATTTATTTTTTACTTATTGTAATGGAAGTTGATCAATAAATTTCTAAGATTGATAAACCTTGGAAAGAATTTGGGTTAAAGGGAGAAAAAATATTCATCAGTCTAGCCTATGTTTTAAGACTGTGGGGCCATATCTGGGTTTGCTTGGTAACATATAGAAATGTACAACTTCTGGGTCAGTAGTAGGCTATGAAATTTATATTAGTCAGGATTCTTTGTTGCAAAAAACAGAAACTGACCCAGACCCAGGCTACTTTAAGGATTTTTTTTTAAATCATCATGGAGGCTGGAGAATCAACCCTGGAAATTAAGCACAATCCAGTGTGGAATCTGATTGGCTGAATTACAATCCAAGCAGGCTACAGGAACAGTCTGCTCAGGGCTTTGCTGAAACCACACCCAGACCCGTCAATGCTGAACACCACTGGTACCACCGGCTGCCATCACCCGCATGGAACACCACTGGTGTGTGATTCTTAACCATCCTTCCCCTTTGGCCACTGGGCATCTGATTGACCAGCTTGAACTTGCCTGCCAGGGGCCTGAAGAAAGAGGGCTCATCCTGAGTTTCCAAAGTGAGAGCAGGGGTGCCACATTTTACTGATACTTGTAAAAAAATAAAAATGAAAGGGGTAAGAGGGTGGTGGATGTGGGGACAGCATGAATAAAATTTAAAATCGGTTTACAATATTATCTCTATGGTGCAGGCAGGTTCTGACTTACAAGTCCTATTCTAATTGTTCTCACCCCCCAGAACAGTTTTGGTCCTCACATTGAATGTCCTTCTCACTTCCTTCTTCCTGCCCATGTCTTTTCCATTATTCCACCAAAGTACTTCTGGCTCAAGCCCCTGCCACCACGAGCTCTAACTTCACCTACCCTCCTTCCACGTCTGTTGGCTCTCTCTCCAGGTCAGGTGAGGCACTCATCACAGGTCAGGTGAGGCACTCATCACTGGAAGGGGCCAAATGTGTTTTTGGTTTCCTCGTCTAGAAATTTGGATGCATATGCCCAGGAAATATACTTATCCATCCATTATCTGGGACTAAATTTCAGCTCTCTCAAGAGTTAAACAGGCTTCTGTGAACAAATCTGGGGACAAAATCTTTAGAAATAATTAGGGTGACCAACTGTCTCGATTTGCCAGGATTGAAGGGGTTTTGGGATGCGAAGTTCTTGGTGCTAAAACTGGGAAAGTCTCGGACCCACGGGGATGAATTCATCAACAATTAGAAATAGTTGTTTCTAAAGGAAAATATATTCTGCATTACAAACAACTGATTTCAAGTCAACTTAGTAAATACATTCTTGAGAGACAGCCTGTTGGAAAGTATCTGCCTTTCCCTTCTTCAGTGCAATGTGACTTTTAAATAGTATGGGCAAGGAGGATATCTTAATATGATTTTCTGAAGTTTCCAATGGAAATCTTAATGTTCAATAATATTTTACAGACACTGAACCTGGCATACTAAGAGAGTGTTAGTGACTTGGCTAAAAGTCAAAGGAAGATTTTATAGTGGTCCAAGAAAAGAGCCAAGAAATGGCTTGAATCTTTCTTTAGAAATCTTTCTTTAAAAAAGTGTGATTAGCTCTGGTTTCTGGTCAAAATTTGTTCCAGGCAGGTTGGAGAGGCCACACTGGCCAAGAGCCTAGTTGGCAGAGCAGCTGCCCTTGAAGTTTTGTGGGAAATTTGGTCAACATCAAGATTTCAAGGTCAGCTCTGTAGGTGGGAAAGCCTCAGGGGTGAAAATCGCTAACAAACAAAAGAAGAAAAAAAAAACCTTCTATGGGAGCAAAGGAAAATGTTTCCCTAAATTTAAACTACTTGCTTAATAAGGCTTTTATAGAATGTCTGAATCTGTAAAAACGAAAAAGCCAAACTCATTATAAGTGTGTTAGTTTGGGTTCTTCCTCAAAGGAGAGACTGAGAAAAGAGCTTGGGTACAGGTTATTTATTTGGGAGGTGATCCCAGGAAACAGGAGTGAGGAAGCAGGGAGAATGAGACAGGGAAGGGACAAAAAGCCAATTCTAAGAGTGTGTTATTAAAGCTACTGCTGTGGGCAGGGGGCTCAGTTCTGCTAGGAACACTGAGAAGCAGAATTGTCCATATGAAGGAAAGTAGCTAAAGCATTTATCTACTGGCTCCTTTCCTCCACTGGTTGAGGAATGCCCAGCAGCAGAGAGAAAGCTCAGGGCAGAAATAAGAAAACACTGAGGTGTGTGCTTGAAATGGAACCCCAAGGGTGAAGGGAGTCTGGTTTTGCAGAGTATTGTCTACCACAGCTGCCACCGAAAAACAGAGGTAGGCCCAGGTGTGTCACACAAGATCCTACAGATGTCTACCACAGAGCATGATATCTTAATGAGACTTTGCCCTAACAGACTAGGATAAAGTTATTCTCATCCACCATATTATTTTGCCTGGCATAGGATATGGCACATGGAAAGTAATGTTTGCTAACAGAGAGAGTGTGTAGCAAATGGTTAAGCATGTAGTTTATGGAGGTCACGTAAATCTGGGTTCAAATCCTAGCTGTGCCAATTATTCGCTGTGTACCTTGGGCAAATTTATAGGGCCCTCTGTATCATTCATCTATTGCTGTGGAACAAATGACGCCACAATTTAGAGGCTTAAAACAATGATCATCATTTATTCTCTTTCACAATTTCCATGGGAGTGGCTTGGCAGGGCAGTCTTGGCTTGAGGTCTCTCTTAAGGGTGCAGCTAGTTGGGGCCAAGGTCATTTAAAGGCTTGTCTGGGGCTGGAGGATCCTCCAGGGTGACTCACTCATACGGCTGGCAAGTTAGTGCTGGCTCCTCGTAGGCCTCAGGTCCTCTCCACATGCGCTGCTCCACAGGGCTGCTTGAGTGTCCTCACAGCATGGCACCTGGCTTCCCCTGGAGCAGGTGATCTTGGATCAGCAATGCAGAGACCAATGCATTTTATGATCTAGCCTTGGAAGTCACACACGGTCACTTGTTCCTTATGCTACTGGTCCAAAAACCAGCCTTGATTCAATGTGGAAGACACTATACAAGGGTGTGAATACCAGGAAGAAAAAATTATTGGAGATTATCTGGAGGCTCAACTTTTTCTATCAAGGGGAATAATTACAGGACTATCTCAGAGGGTTGTTGAGAGGATTAAATGAGAAAATGCATACAGTTTTACTATGACTAGCATAGTAAGTGCTCAATAAATGTTGGCTATTTCTATTAGTATTAGCTTCTTTCTTTTTTTCTCTCCCTCCTACCAGTGGCACAACACCTTCATAGCAGCTATACATGAATTTATAATCATTACTGCTATATTATCAAAGAGCCACAAAACAATTATGGACCCAAATAGAAGAACCTAATGCAAAATTTAAGTTTTGCAAAGCAGCAAGTTACCTGAGAACTTCAGAGCTCTCAGCTTGAGAGCTGTGGCGTGAATATGGCTGCTGGAACCTGTTCAAACATTCCCTGCCCCACTGGGCTGAGTTTACCTTCCCTCTTCTCCTGGCACCATCCTGATTATGCCAAGTAATGATCACCTGAGAGCTGCTGGAGCTTGTAAAAATTCACCTGTTTCCATCACACCGGGAGTATGTGTTTCTGTATGGGCCTGATCCCTCTCCCTAGCCCCCACCCCAGCTGTTACCTGGATACTTTGGAACCAGAATTGGCATCCTGCAGCTTTCTTTGGTTTAATTCCTAGTCTTTGGGGCCAGCTCTGGGGATAGATTTTATTACATGATGTCACAAAAAGCTGCTCAAAGCCGCACCTGGGTGGCATTTTAATATATTCTTTGTCCCATGCCGTGATGCATGAGTAAGCCCAATCTTTGTCAGATTGCTAGAACTGAAAAATATCACCCTTATCCAGCTATACTTTGGGGCATGACTTTCTAGCTCCATTGTTTGTTACTTTTCTCCTCCTAGTGCTATTGAGGACAGTATTTGCTTCCCCCTTATTTGGCCGTGGCCACATTTGTTTCAACATCCAGTAGAAGAATTTAGATTAGAGCCTTGTTCTCAACCTTGACTGCACTTGAGAATTGCCTGAGAACTCTTAAAATTCCCAATGATCTGTGTCCATACACTAGACCAATTATATAAGGATTTTGGGGGCTGGAACTTAAGTATCAGTATTTTTCCAGGCTTCCTGAGTCAATTGTAATGTGCAGCCAAGGTTGGGAGCCATGATTCTCAAACTTTTTACCCTTAGAACCCTTAAAAATTATTGAGGGCCTCCCAAAATTTTTTTAAATGTGGATTATATTTGTTGATATTCATTATATTAGAAAATAAAACAAGACTTTCATTTATTTATTAATTCATTTAAAATAATAGAACGACCCATTATATGTTAGGATAAATACCAATTTTATGTAAAATAGCTTTATTTTAGGAAAAATTTAGTTAGGAGAGTGGCATTATTTTTACATGTTTGCAAATCTTTTTATGTCTGTCAATAGAAGACAGCTGGACTCTCATATCTGCTTCTGCATCTAGTCTGTTGTGATTTCACATGCCATGTGGTCTTTGGAAATCTCTCTGTACATTGGTGAGAGAATGAGAGGCAAATCTTTGTATTATTATGAAAATAGTTTTGACCTCATGGAGCCCCTTGGAATTCCCAGGCCACACTTTGAAAACTGCTGCTCTAGAAGGCCGACACTGTTGAATTTCACCTGAACCCTGTGATCCTGGAAAACAATGTCAGTTAAGAAATCTGCTCCTCATTGTGTTACTCTCCAGGAGGGACTTAACTTCTCCCTACCTCCACTACACTCTACACAGGCTTCTCCTTGTCTCTAGGCCCCTGACTTCCCTCACCTTGGCCCTTCATAATCCAGATAGGACATGTTCCACCTGGCCTGGACAGTAAACTGAGGAAATAACATCATGTAATGGACCCACCCATTGCTTGATTTCCCCGCCAATACTCTTCCGCTAGCTCACCCTGTATTTTAAAAGGCTCTGCTTCGGCAATTAAGCCCCTCCCCCCGTTGTGACAGACTTCTTCTTCTTCTCTCTAAATAGATATATATCACAAATAAATATATCACAGTAGCCTTCTTCTCTTTTTCTTCTGTATTACATAGAGTTTTTTTTTTGAAGGGGGGTGCATGGTCGGGGAATCGAACCCGGGTCTCCCTCATGGAAGGTGAGCATTCTATACCGGTGCACCCTCTTTTGTATTACACAGAGCTTTGAATAAAGTCATCCTTGCCTGTTTCCAATTGTTTGGTGAGATTATTTCCTGGACAAGGCTGTGATGATGTGTATGTATGACTGCCAGACTGGTTAATTAACAAATGCTCCACCCTTTCACCCTCTTTTTTTCTTCTCATTTTGCATTTCTTGTTTTAGTACCTTTCCGCTCTCCCTGCTGTTATTGCTTTTGGCCTCTAGAGGGAGCCCAAGAGCCCTTTACACCAGTATAAGTTAAGCCTGATGGTTCCGTGGTCAGGTTCAAGCACAAGTAGGAAGTTGTAAGATTAGGGCAGGGAAATTTTGGTTTAAAAAAGGAATTCAGGTTTTGACTATTTCTGTCACATTCTCTCTCCGTTCCCTCTCTCAGAATTCTCGAAGTGCCTGATCTTTCTCTTTGGAGAGCTGCCCTCTGTTACTCCCAATCAGCTGGTGCAATAAAGAACAAGAGATTAGGGCAGGGCGTAGATCCAGGAGTCTCACACTGAATGTTCATCAGACTCACCTGGACAGTTTGTTTAAAAAGCTGTTGATTCTGTAGGCCCGGGGTGAAGACCATGAGTTAGAACCTTTAACAACCATCCGGTGATTCTAATCCAGGTGGGCAGAAGGCACTGTTTTGAGAAACAGTGACTTGGGAGAACCTGGGCCTGTATATTCCAGGCAAAAAGAGTTCAAGGCTTCACATAAATCATGAAAATTGAGGGTGAGACTCCCAGCTGATAGGGAGTGATCATATTTCTGCAGAGAGCTCTCGTACAATATGGCTATAGCCCTCTGAGACATGGTATCTTGAATTCTAAACACTTCATCATAGCTAGAAAATTCAAGTTCTGTTTTTATCCCCTCTTACTCTAGAATCTCTTCTTTCATTATCTTACCTGACTCCCTCATTGTTTCCAGTGGAAACACACTGAATTATGTTCTGTGGAGTCATCTACAAATCATCCAAGACCAAGCAGCCTGGCACAGCAAGAAAGGTGAAGAAATTAAAGACGTTTAACTTGAAGACGGGAAAAAGTTTAACTGGAGAAGATCAGGGAGCTGTCTTTAAATATATGAAGACCTGCAAATTTGTGTTAAATGACTCTAAGATAAAAGTCTAAAAATGGGTGAAAATTGGGGACAAAACTTTGGTTCATTGTATAGAATTTTGTAAAATTTGAACTTCTGAAAGATGAACTTTCTGGGGAGGCGGTGAATTTACCATTTAGATAACATTGTAGATATTCAAACAAAACTCAGAAAATGACTTAATAGGAATGATATGGAAGGGATTCAACAATGGATAGATGACTGGAGAGGACTTTGTAAGTCCTTTCCTACCTGAAATTCCCTTATTTATGAACTGAACAAAAGGGAATCCTCTTTGCCCTATGGCGTTCTACTTATTTCACTGTGAAGGTCTCCCAGGCTAGGAGCAGTGGAGACCAAGTCACACTACAAGTTTCATTCACAGGGGCTGTGGGCAGCATTAGTTGAGCCAGAAGCTGTAACGTGGTTTGATTTGTAGTCATTGATTTACCTCTGCCCTGACAGACTTCATACATTTGTTAGGTGTGCTGCATAACTTCTACCCTCACACTTGCAAAAGTCCTTTAATGCCCTGTATACAGAGTGGCTCCATCACCTCGGAGCTTGCTGGGAATGCAGGATCTCAGGCTCCGCAGGGACCCGCTGAAAAAGACCCTCCAATTTAACTTCTACGTTTGAGAATAGAGGTACCTGCAATATGTTTCCAACATAAAATAATCTATAAATGGAAGGCTCTTTCAGGAGATGCACAGTGGTTTGTTGATCTTTAGGGACCCTGCACACAGCAAATTCTCAGTATATGTTGAATCAAAGAGGTTTAAAAAAGTAAGATAAAGAAAAGAGAGGCAGGAGCAAAGCAGCAGGAGTAACTCCTTGAGGGGTTACAGTGCAGTAGGAGGACTCTAAAGATAATTTTAGAAATAAATAGATCGATTCCTCTATTTTTCTAGAGCACATCTAGAGTCTCCACTCAACATTACTGCTTATGGCCTATCTGTCCCAGAGGCCCCACCAGATAAGATCACTTACCTGGTTCACCAAAGGCATGTTCAGGTCTTAACCCCTTGTGCTATGGGTGTGAACGCATTTTAAAATAGGACCTTATTTAGGGTGTGCCCAAATGAATGAGGGTTGGCTTTAATGCAATACATCTGAAGTCCTTATAAACAAAGGAAACTGGGCACAGAGAGAGAGAGAGAGAGAAGCCACAGGAGAAGCAAGAAACTGGAAATCAATAGAACTGGAGGAAAAATGAGAAGATACTTCTGTGTGCATTGTCACATGACAGAAAAAAGAAGGAACCCCAAAGATTACCAGCCAGCCTAAAGATACCAACCATAGGAGGAAGCAAGTGTTCTAGCCTCTGAAATCACAAGTCAAAAATTTCCTGTTGTTAAGTTAACCCATTGTTATTATTTGTTTTAGCAGTTGGGAAACTGAAACGACCTGTTTGTGCAGCTGTGGACTGCATCAATAGCCACTCCATGGCAGGGTCATGACCTTGTCCTTCTGCTCCTGGTATCTCTCCTACACCCAGAACCACTGCCCTCTCCCACCCTGTATTAGTAATCTATTGCTGCATAACAAATTACCTGAAAATTTAGTGGCCTAAAACAACAATAGACATTTATCACCTCACATACTTCCTGTGCATCTGGAATTCAGGATCAGCTTCGCCAGGTGATTGTGGTGGGGGTGGGGGTAGGGGGGTCTCTACAAGTGTTTGCCAGGGCTGTCATCATCTTGACCGGTGCTAGAGCCACACTCCCAAGGCTGTGGGCAGGGGCCTCAGTTCTTCACCACCTGGACTTCTTCATAATGCTGCTTGATATCCTCGTGACATGGCAGCTGGCTTTCCTCAGAGGTGGCCATCCAAGACACAGCAAGGCGGAAGCCAGAATGTCTTTTATGACCTAGTTTCAGAAGTGTGACTAGTTTCAGAAGTCACACTCCCTAGTATTCTATTGGTTACACAGACCAACCCTATTCAGTGTAGGAAGGGGTGACCACCGGAGGCCACATTGGAGGTGAGTGACCACAAACCCTTAGACTCTGGTGTTTCACCTTGGCTTCTTCAACAGTACAAGTGTGGCTCATTACACAATCAAAACATAACATTATTTTCGTCTCTTATCATTCCTGTAAAATTATTCCATTGGCATCATCTTCTCTGGCCTCTGAAAATCCTGGCAGGCCTATGACTTAGCTCACTCTTAAGTGATACTTAGACATACGGTCATTTCAAGAGGCAACTCTATTCTTGATTCAGAAACCAGAATATCTAGTTCAAAGTATAAATCAGATGGTCAAGCTCGATTTAACTTTGAATTGTCTCCCCACATGTCATTTGGCTTTGCATTAGGCTGAAACTTATAAATTAAAAAAGAGAGGGCTCCAGTCTGGCAGGTCCCCCCTGTTGGTGATGCAGAAAGGGTGCTACTCTCTGGATGCTGATGGAGAAGACCCTGCTGCCTGGAGCTGCCCCTGGGTCAGCTTCTGTAGTGCTGCCGCCCTGCCAGGCGCCACAGGGTACAATGTTTGCAAGAGGACTAAAGAGAAAATGCTCTGACCCTGAAGAAAGCATGGAGGGTGCCTGGCTGGCCTGAGGACTATTCCCTCTAGCGCTGCTGCTGCTGCAATGTTCCTGGTGAAGCTTAAGTTGTGCCACATATTGGTGGATGCCTGTCTCTGCCGCTCAGTCCTCTCGCCAATATGATCAGGCGAATCCAGCAAGAGATGACCCAGGAAGGGACTTGGGAGTGGACCGCCTCGTGCCCACTGACATCCTCTGAGCAGGAGGGAGAGAGGCCAACTCCCGAGGGCAGCAGCTTCCCCAGAGACTTTGAGGGCGTCCACGCTCTAGTCCTGATTTCTGAGCTTTGCGCAGTCTCATCCACGCAGACTCCAGGGAGACCTCGGAGCAGCGTTTGGAAATGGACAACTCTTGGGAAAACAGAAGAAACTCGAAGAAGTTGCTGGATTACTGAGCAATAACGCCCAGCTCGGTGGAAGACCTCTTTTCCGTGTGGACACTCCCACTCTGACCTGGGCTCCATGCTGGCAGGCGTGAGGAGCAGATTGAAGCCTGCGATGCGCTCCTTGGCCTCGCTCCCGCCGCCTTGCTCCCAGCTCTAGCTGCAAGTCGGCCCTCGGGGAGCTGGGGGAACTGGGGGTACTGGGAACGCTGGGGGCGCTGGGAATGCTGGGGGTGCTCGGGGCGCTGGGAAGGCTGGGGGAGCTGGGACGCTGGGGGGCTCTGGGGGCGCTGGGGGAGCTTGAGCACAACGCCAGGACCTGGTGGAGACTCCAGACAGTGACTTCGGCGCGTGGCTCAGACGAGGGAGAGGACGAGGATGCAGGCGCATCCCTCCAGATCACCTGTTAGCTGTATTGGCATTCACATAAAACCCCCGAGAGCTCGCGACTCAGTGAGTTGCGTTCTCACCAGCCCACGGCCATCGTTCATTTTCTTTGGTTTGCCTGTCGGTCACCAGAACGTCCTGGAACAACTCCGCACCAGCAGGGTAAGCGGCCGAGCCCGGGAGTCCACTCCGGCCACCTCCTTCCCTCAAGGGCAGAGACTGGTCACAGTCGGGCCCTGGGAATTCTCCTGGAACCCTTCTTATTTCCGGGCCATTCTTGAGATCCCCTCTTTGTCCTGGCTGCTGTCACGGAACGGCACGCCTCGCTCTGCACCCAGCCTCGGTAGTTTAGATAGGTGGAGGCTTTTTGTTTTTAATATTTTTATCGACAAATCTTCATACACATGCAGTCCATACACAGTGTACGATCAATGGCTCACAATATCGTCACCATGATCATTTTTAGAACATTTGCATAACCCTAGAAATAGAAATAAAAACTCATACTTTCCATACCCCTTATCTCTCCCTCTCATTGACCACTAGTATTTCAATCTCCCCAATTTATTTCACCCCTTTATCCCGCCTACAATTTATTTATTATCCGTATTTTTTCATTCATCTGTGATAGGTGGAGTTTTTAAAATTAAGTTCTATATGTTTTGGGCAATATTTTGTCTTAAGATATATTTCTTTAAAACTTTCTATCTTTTTCTCTTTTTATATATGTATTTTTAGGTATTTTCTTAAACTTTATTTTCTGTAAACATCCTCGGCTGCTACATTAGAAATGTTTATAGCGTAAATAATTGCAGTTGGTGTATTTCATTTCCTAGGGGTTTAAAGAAGGGATTTTTTTTTCACAGCGACCGTCACTACTCCACACAGTCAGCATTGTAAATGTACCACTTTTTTTTAAATTCACATGTAAGGCTCTTCACTATGCTTTGTGGCCCTTTGAAGTGGATTGAAGGGAAACCCTGACACAGTTTTGCTTTTGACTCCCATTAGGTGCTCTTCCTCTGTATAATGCAAATGTGAATTATGGAGGATTTTATTTATGCCTATTTATATGTAAATGGCCTATTGGTCCTTGAAGGCCAAGGTCAAATA
>PVIY010061230.1:0-11320 GCA_004026745.1 Myrmecophaga tridactyla | reverse complement strand
TACAACCTCCAGATGGGTCCCTGGTCCAGATAAGTCCTGAAACCTAGCCCACCCCCTCCAGAACATCAGATAGTTCCATCTCCCTACCCCATATTAGTGACAGACCCTTCCAATATGAAAAAGTTAGAATGGTCATAGCCCAAACACCCCTAAAGAGAGGGATGGAAAGATCAAAGGTGATGGTGGAGTTATACAGAGAAGATAGGATTTAACAAATGAATACGAATGCTGAATCATCAAATTTATATCTCTTTTAGTCTCCAGCATCTTAGAGCAGCCAGAAGTAAAAACCTAAAATTGTGGAATTGTAACCCATGTCAAATTCTGAAATATGTTCTACAACTAATTGTGGTGCTGTGTTTTGAAATTTATAGCTTTTTTGTATGTATGTCATTTTTCACAAAAAAGAAGGAAAAAAGTCAATTGTGATGATAAAAAAATATTTATGCCTTCTAGCCTCCTATATTCTGGGCAGCTAGAAGGAAAAATCTGAGAGGATTGTATAGTAGCCCATGACAAACTCTGGGATCTGTCCTGTAACTAATTGAAAAGTGCTTTGAAAACTAATGTTTTTTTTTATTTATTTGCTTTGTATATATGCTATACAATAAAAAAGTTTTAAAAATTACTGTGATTTTACATACATACATATTTATATAAAATTTGCCATTTTAACCATTTTAAGTATACACTTCCATGACATTAATCATATTCTCAATGTTGTATGCCACCATCACCACCACCCATTAACGAAATTTTCATCACCCCAAACAGAAACTCGATATCCATTAAGCAATAACTCCCCATTCCCCACCCCCACCCCACCCCCAGCCCCTGGTTACATCTAATCTACTTTGTCTATGAACTTGCTTCTTCTGAACATTTCCCATAAGTGGGACCGCACAGTATTTGGCCTTTTGTATCTGGCTAATTTCACACAGCATAATATTCATCTGCCCTGCAGTATGTATTAGTACTTCCTTCCTTTTTATGACAGAATAATACTCCACGGCATAGCATCTACCTCATTTTGTTCATCCATTCATCTATCAATGGACACTTGGGCTGTTTCCACCTTTGGGCTCTTGTGAATAATGCTAAGATGAACAGTCAAGTATAACTACCTACTTGAGGGTGTGTATTCAATTTACATAGGCATTTGCTTAGAAGTAGAATAGCCAGGCCTGGGGCAGGCCCTTTATGGGGAGCCCTTGTTTATGAAACCCTACTGTCTATGTGGGGTACTTTGCTAAGATCTACATTTACACCTCACAACCCCAGGAGGCAACTACTTTTATTCCCCAGAGAACTGAGGACTTTCCTAAGGTCACACCACTAGTAAGTGGAAGAGGTGAGATTCAAGCCTGCTTGTCTGATGCCCCAAAACCTTCCACTACAGTCTACAGAGTACAAGACACAGATGGCTTCAAAGAAGAGGCTTGGGCTGGCCCCTAAAGGGTCAGTGCAAGTTTATCAGAGCCAGAAAGGGTAAAGGAGTATGCTAGTTTGAAATTGTTATGGACCCAAAAAAGAAAAGCCACATTCTTGTAATCCTAACCCAACCTTGGGGGGAAGACCTATTCTTTAGGGTAGAACCTTTAAATTAGGTTGTTTCCATGGGGATTTCTGTGGACATATGACCTCGCCTATCGAGGTGGGTCTTGATTAGTTTACCAGAGTCCTTTAAAAAGGAAGACATTTTGGAGAAAGCTCATTTGGAGATGCTTGGAGAGCCAACAGAGATGCTTAAAGAAGCCTTACAAAACTAGGACAGAGACGCTTGAAGAGAAGAAATCTCTGGCTCCAGGAGATACTGATCTGACATATAAAACCCAGAGTTTTGCCCCAGAGAAGCTAAGTGAGGGCCCATGGATGCTTATAGAGGAAACCACTTTCCTTATAGAGGAAACCACTGGCATCAGAAGCTGGAACCAATGAAACCAGGAACAAGGATCAAAAGATGCAAGCCATGTGCAGCCATGAGACAGACATCAGCCTTTTCTGAGTCAAGGTATGTTCCTCTGGATGCCTTAGTTTGGACATTTTAAACATTTTAAAGGCCTTAGAACTGTAAGCCTGTAACTAAAGAAATACCCTTTATAAAAGCTGATCGTATTTCTGGTATACTGTATTCTGGTATATTGCATTCAGTATTAGCAAACCAAAACAGCAGGGTTCAGGAAAGAGAGTGCTAGGGAAAGAGGCTACTGATCCAGAGAAATGCCAGATGATGAAGGGCCCGGGAACTTGGGAATTATCCTGGAGAAAGGGGGACCTCCCACCTTGTTCTAAAAGTAACACGGTCAGGCGAGTCGTTTGACGATAACTCTGGAATTGCAACAGTGGTTCTCAACATCAATATGTATCAGAATCAACTGGGGGTTTGCTTTTAAGAAAAGAAAGGTAGAGTCCAAAAGCCCCTACTCTCAAAAGATTCTGACTCAGTGCGACTAGAGAGAGACATATGGATCTGCATTTTCAAGGTTTTCAAGTGATACAGATAAGAAACACTGGAATCCAGAGGGAGAGTGTGCGAGTTTGAATCTGCTGTGTATGCCAGAAAAGCCATGTCTTTTAATCCTCATTCAATATTGCTGGATGGGAGCATTTTTACTGTTTCCATGGAGATGTAACCCACCCAATTGTGGGTGGTAACTTTTGATTTGATGGTTTCCATGGAGATATGTCTCCACCCATTCAAGGTGGGGCTGCTTACTGGAGCCCTTTAAGAGGGAACCATTTTGGGAAAAGGTTGAGAGCCACCAGAACCAACAGAGTCAACAGAACGGACAGAGCCTGGGGAAGCCATTGAAGATTCCTAGAGAGAAAGCTAGCACACATTGCCATGTGCCTTTCCAGCTGAAAGAGAAACCCCGAATATCATTGGCCTTCTTGAACCAAGGTATCTTTCCCTGATGCCTTAATTTGGACACTTATAGACTTGCTTTAATTTGGACATTTTCATGGCCTTAGAACTATAAACCTGCAACTTAAATTCCCCCCTTTAAAAGTCATTCCATTAATCAGAAAGAAAGATAGATGTTAAAGGTTGAGGAGGTATAATCTAGGAATGCCTAGAGTGTATAATAATAGAGACTAAATGTACAAATTTTAAAAATGTTTTTGCATGAGGAAGAACAAAGGGATGTCATTACTGCAGGGTGCTGAAAATAGATGGTAATTAAGATTTTAAAATGTCACCTTATGTGTGAGACTAAAGCAAGAAATGTTATTTGGTACAAAATTTATATTTTGACTAGTGCATTTCCTAATATAACTTATGTAGATAGTTTGATTGAACACCATAAGTGCTTGGAATCTCAGGTAGGACATGAGACTTTGTTGGTTTACCTAGAGTGATGCCCCGATGAATCCCAGAGTGATTCGATCAGTGAGTGGAAAAGTATTTGCAAAGCCCCCTTGGGGAAATGGTGAGAACGGGGAGAAATTCAACTTCCCCAAGTTGAATTCTTGATATTCCCACAAGCAGTGTGGACAACCAAAGTTATAGGCTGAGCCCCCTAGTCTTGGGGTTTGTTCATATGAAACTTAACCGCACAAAGGATAGGTCAAGTCTACTTAAAATTTAGGCCTAAGAGTCACCCTCAAGAGAGCCTCTTTTGTTGCTCAGATGTGGCCTCTCTCTCCAGCCAACACAACAAGCAATCTCACCACCCTCCCCCTGTCTACGTGGGACATGACTCCGAGGGGTGTGGACCATCCTGGCAACGTGGGACAGAAATCCTAGAATGAGCTGAGACTCAGCATCAAGGGATTGAGAATAACCCTAGAATGAGCTGAAACTGAGCATCAAGGGATTGAGAAAACCTTCTCCACCAAAAGGGGGAAGAGTGAAATGAGACAAAGTGTCAACGGCTGAGAGTTTCCAAACAGAGTCGAGAGGTTATCTTGGAGGTTATTCTTATGCACTGAGTAGATATGACCTTGTTATTCAAGATGTAACGGAGAGGCTGGAGGGAACTGCCTGAAAATGGAGCTGTGTTCCAGTAGCCATGTTTTTGAAGATGATTGAATAATGATATAGCTTTCACAATGTGACTGTGTGATTGTGAAAACCTTGTGTCTGATGCTCCTTTTATCTACCTTGTCAACAGATGAGTAGAATATATGGAATAAAAATAAATAATAGGGGGAACAAATGTTAAAATAAATTTAGTTTGAAATGCTAGTGATCAGTGAAAGTGAGGGGTAAGGGGTATGGTAGGTATAATTTTTTTTTCTCCTTTCGTTTTATTTCTTTTTCCATTGTCTTTTTATTTCTTTTTCTGAATGGATGCAAATGTTCTAAGAAATGATGACTATGCAACTAAGTGATGATATTGTGAATTACTGATTATCTATGTTAATTTTTATTTCATTTGTTGATTTTGTTTAATTAATAAATAAATTTTTTTAAAAAGCCATTCCATTCCAGGTGTATCACATTCCTGCAGCCTGCAAACTAGAACAGAGAGAAAGAAGTCAGAAGCCTAGTTAAGAGATTTTTCCCAGTGTGGGCCACAGTGGCTCAGCAGGCAGAGTTCTCACCTGCCATGCTGGAGACCCGGGTTCAATTCCTGGTGCCTGCCCATGCCAAAAAAAAAAAAAAAAAAGAGGTTTTCCCAGAGACCAAAGATGAGTCCTGAACCCAAACAATGGTGAGGAAAATGGAAACAGCCTAAGTACTATGTCAGGATAATGTTTATATAATGGCAACTTTTTTCTTTTTCCTAGTATTTCGCTTTGTCTCCTCATCCTCCCAAACCACGTCCCCCACTCCTCCTTCCTTTAAAATAGCTAGTCCATTCTGTGCTCATTACTTCAAGGGTGGGAAGGTAGAAAAGATGAGCAAGTGCCTTTCTAGTCAGATGTATTGGGATTTGTTTCAAATAAAATCAGCAGGTGGAGGGAAGGGTTAGAGGTATAGACGAATCCTTGATGGCCGTGAGTTGAAACTGTGGAAGCTGAGTGGTGACTGCATGGAGATTCATTATCAAATTCTCTCTACATTTGTCTATGTTCAATAATAAAAAGGTTTTTTTTTAATAGTTCTGGATTTGGCTTCAAAAATGACTTTGGGTAAAGAGAAGACGTCCCAGACATTGCCAAGGAACTTCATGAGTAAGAGCAGGAAAGTAAGGGGCTTGGCGGGGCAGGGAGCTGGTGGACTGTTTACTCCCCACTCTTTCCAGGTGAAGAGACTCCCCAGGTGTGATCCTCTTGGACCCCCTCAGTCTCTTACCTCATTCAGCCCTGGGAAGAACATCTCATCTGACTTGTGTGAATCTGGGAAGATTACGGGCACTGTCTTCCTGGGTCTGGTCTTCTTTCTCTTAGGCTCTGTCTGCCTGCAAGGGATGCACATCTCCTGCATCATGGACTTTTGGGGAAGGCCCGCCCAGGACTGTGCTGCTGTGACTTAGGGGAAAGTCTGCCTGACCCTGAGGCTCAGTTATCAGCTTACACCTAGCACCATGCTCCAGCCAGGCCTTCATCAATGCTAAGGATGATATTCCAGCCTCCATCTGCCTCTTCTTTGCTTTGTTTCCCACCGTGTTCAGAACCACAGTAAGGAAGATAGAGCCATCTGTTGGGGACCCTCCAGAGACCCCAAACCAGGGTTTCAGGGGTCTGGAGAAAAGGAAGGAAGTGGAGAAGAGGAGGATGGAGGGACTGGTACCCTACTTCCAGGCAGAGCCAAGAAAGGTGCAAAACACCCAAGAGCAAGGAGGAACTTTACCCTGGGAGGCAGCAAGACCTGGCATGGAAATAGCTATGAGGAAGGTCTAGGCAGAGAGGATCTTAGAGAACGTCGCCCAGATTCCTCAGGAGAGAGTGGTGCCAGGAGAGAACAGAGCAGCAGGCCCCAGTGGTTACGGGAATGAGGAGAGCCAAGTGTCAGCAGCACACAGCAGGGACGTGACATCTCCATAAAACCTGGGTGGGCAGATGACATTGGTTGGTTAGAACTAGCTAACCAACACACATTCATTGAAACACACACACATACACATACTGTTCTACTTTGTTAGTTGCTGGAATGCAACACACCAGAGACGGATTGGCTTTTAATAAAAGGGGATTTATTTTGTTAGTTCTTCAGAGGAAAGGCCGCTAACCTTCAACTGAGGTTCTTTCTTATGTGGGAAGGCATGGGGTGATCTCTGCTGGCCTTCTCTCCAGGCCTCTGGGTTCCAACAGCTTTCCCCGGGGTGATTTCTTTCTTCATCTCCAAGGGCCTGGGCTGAGCTGCGAGTGCTGAGATGAGGTATGCTGAGCTGCTTGGGCTGTGCTATGTTGAGCTCTCTCATTTAACCATCAGCCAATTAACTCAAACATCATTCATTGCAGCAGGCACGCCTCCTAGCCAATTGCAGATGTAATGAGCAACAGATGAGGTTCACGTACCATTGGCTCATGGCCACAGCAACAGAACTAGGTGCCTTCACCTGGCCAAGGTGACAAGTGAATCTAACTACCACACATACTATCAGACATATATCTCACATACAAACTCAAATACACTCATACAAACACACTCACATGCACTCTTGCACATCCATACACATTCACAAACATATTCACACACATACACACAAACACAAAAACATTCACACACATACACTCACATGAACACACACACTCACAAATACACATCCATTCACACACATACATACACATTCACTCTCTGTCACATACACACACACTCATACACACAAATATACTTGAGGACTAGGTAAGGCCTCAGGAACTTAAACACAACCCCAAGGAAAGCACAAAACCCTAAAATTAGCTGAGATTAAGTTTCTACCACCCTAGCAAAACAAGAGTTCAAAATAGAAATTAGGTTGAGTTACAGAAAATTTTTAATTATATTTCTTGCACGTATGAATTTGTGAACAGAGATTCATTCTTACCAGAGTAAATATTTTGGGGGCAGAATCAACAAAACTTGGAGATCAGATGGGTGATGAGATTGTGAGGACAAGGGGGTCTCTCCTCCCTTGGGGAGATTTGTTTCCTAACACCACAAGCAAATTCAGGTCCTTAAATACATCAGCAAAGTTTCTACTCCTTCCCCTGCTTGTCTTCTCACATCACCCCTTGGTCATAGGTTCAATTGTTCTTACGCAGTTGATTAATGATTAGAAGTAATAATAATAATATAACATTATGATGTACATAATAATCTACAAGAGTCAACTCACCACCTTCCCTGTGCACCTCATCCAAACCTCTTTCATTCTTTTCCTGAGTGTGTGTATGCTTGTGTGTGAATGTGTTTGTGAATGTGTATGGATGTGAGAGAGTTCCATCACTTTGAGGAACTCCAAATCTTACCCTGGGATTCAAGATCCTTCCCTACTGACAACCAGGCCAAGCCCTCAATCTTGGGGTTTGTTCCTATGAAACATCCCTGCAAAGGACAGGCTAAGCCTACTTCAAATTAGGCCTAAGAGTCACCCCCAGAAAACCTCTTTTGTTGCTCAGATGTGGCCTCTCTCTCCAGCCAATACAACAAGCAAACTCACCACCCTCCCCCTCTCTACATGGGACACGACTCCCAGGGGTGTGGACCTTCCTGGCAACATGGGACAGAAATCCTAGACTGAAAGGGGGAAGAGTGAAATGAAACAAAATAAAGTGTCAATAGCTGAGAGATTTCAGAGTCGAGAGGTTATCCTGGAGGTTATTCTTACGCATTATATAGATATTCCCGTTTTAGTTACAGGTGTATTAGAGAGGCTAGAGGGAAGTGCCTGAAAATGTGGAGCTGTGTTCCATTAGCCATGTTTCTTGAAGATGATCATATAATGATAAAGCTTTCACAATGTGACTGTGTGATTGTGATAACCTTGTGTCTGATGCTCCTTTTATCTACAGTATGGACAGATGAGTAAAAAATATGGATAAAAAATAAACAAATAATAGGGGAAACAAATGTTAAAACAAATTGAGTAACTTGAAAAGCTAGTGATCAATGAAAGAGAGTGGTAAGGGGTATAGAAAAAAATAGGGGAAGAAAGGTTAAAATATATTGGGTAGATGGAAATACTAGTAGCCAATGATAGAGACGGATAAAGGATATGGTATGTACGAGTTTTTTCTTTAAATTTCTTTTTCTGGAGTGACGCATGTGCTGGTTTGAAATGATGTATGGACCCTAGAGAAGCCACGTTTTAATCAAAATCCCATTTTGTAAGGCAGCCACTTCTTCTAATCCCTATTCAGTATTGTATGTTTGAAACTGTAATCAGATCATCTCCCTGGAGATGTGATTTGGTCAAGAGTGGTTGTTAACCAAGATGTAATGGAGAGGCTGGAGGGAACTGCCTGAAAATGTAGAGCTGTGTTCCAGTAGCCATGTTTCTTGATGATGATTGTATAATGATACAGATTTCACAGTGTGACTGTGTGATTGTGAAAACCTTGTGTCTGATGCTCCTTTTATCTACCTTGTCAACAGTAGAACATATGGAATAAAAATAAATAACAAGGGGAACAAATGTTAAAATAAATTTAGTTTGAAATGCTAGTGATCAATGAAAGGGAGGGGTAAGGGGTATGGTATGTACAATTTTTTTTTCTATTTTCGCTTTATTTTTCTGTTGTCTTTTTATTTCTTTTTCTGAATTGATGCAAATGTTCTAAGAAATGATCATGATGATGAATATGCAACTATGTGATGATATTGTGAATTACTGATTATATATGTAGAACAAAATGATCATATGTTAAGAATGTTTGTGTTTCTTACTTGTAATTTTTTTTAATTTAAAAATGAATTAGGAAAAAAAAGAGTGGTTGTTAAGCTGGATTAGGTGATGACATGTCTCTACCCATTTGGGTCGGTCTTGAGAAGTTTCTGGAGTCCTATAAAAGAGGAAACATTTTGGAGAAGGAAGGAGATTCGCAGAGAGCAGAGAATGCTGCAGCACCACGAAGCAGAGAGTCCACGAGCCAGTGACCTTTGGAAATGAAAAAGGAAAACGCATCCCAGAGAGCTTCGTGAAAAAGGAAGCCAGGAGAGAAAGCTAGCAGATGATGCCGTGTTTGCCATGTGCCGTTCCAGTTGAGAGAAAAACCCTGAACTTCATTGGCCTTTTTGAATCAAGGTATCTTTCCCTGGATGCCTTAGATTGGACATTTCTGTAGACTTGCTTTAATTGGGACATTTTCTCAGCCTTAGAACTGTAAACTAGCAGCTCATTAAATTTCCCTTTTTAAAAGCCATTCTGTTTCTGTATATTGCATTCCAGTAGCTAGCAAACTAGAATACAAATCTTCTAAAAAATGATCATGGTGATGAATACACAACTACGTGATGATATTGTGAGCCACTGATCATGTACATGTATGGAAAGTATGTGTGTGAAGATTTTTTTAAATAAAAAAATTTTTTTAAATGTTCATGTTTGTATGTTGTTTTGGCTTGTCAATTAAACAATAAATAAAAAATTAAATTAAATTTAAAAAAATCCTTCCCCACCAGACCCCATCTCTCACCTTCCCTAACTTTATTTCTCCTCCTGTGGAGGTGGGGATAGTCTGGTCTGCTAAATGTTGCCAGAATACAATATACCAGAAATGGATTGGCTTTTAAAATGGGAATTTATTAAGTTATAGGTTTGCATTCTAAGGCTATAAAAATGTCCAAACTAAAGCTCCAGAGAAAGATACACTGACTCAAAAAAGGTGAATGTCTGTCACTTGGGAAGGCATGTGGCTGGCATCCGCTGGTCCTTGTTTCAGTTCCATTGCTTCCAATTTCTGATTCCAGTGGTTTCCTTTTTAAGCTTCTATGGGGCCTTCACCTAGCTGCTCCAGTACACAATTCTGGGTTTTGGCTTCCTAAGCATCTCCTGGGAAGGCATATGGCAATGTCTGTTGGGCTCTACCTCTCCTTTCCGCTTTTCTGGGGCTTCTGCATTTCCAAACTTCTGCGTCTCTGCTGGCTCTGAAGCAACTGTTCTGCAAAAGTGTCTGCATCTGAGGTTCTCCAAAATGTTTCCCCTTTTAAAGTACTCTAGTATATTACTCTGTATCATGGTTTGCCAAATGCCAACCAAAACCATTCCTGCCAACCCTAAAGAACACTTAGGGCTTTATCTGAGACTCTACAAAGGTTCCATGCACTATGATTACTTTCCAGAAACCTACAACCTCCAGACGGATTCCTACACTCAGAGCAGTCAGCTTCTCCTGAACATCAACTACTTCCATCCCACTATTCCATATAATCGACAGCCCTTTCCAACATGAAGACGTTAGAATCAGCATAGCCCAAATACCCCTAAAGATCAGAAGAAAGATCAAAGGAGAAGATGGAGTTTTAACAGAGAAGGCAGGATTTAACAATTGAGTATGACTGCTGAATCATGATATCAATATTTCTTTCAGTCTCCAGTGTATTAGAGCAGCTAGAAGTAAAACCTAAAATTGTGGACCTGTAACCCATACCAAATCTGAAATCTGTTTTATAACTAATTGTTGCAGTATGATTTTAAATTTATTGCTTTTTTGTATATATGTTATTTTTTACAATAAAATATATTTTTAAAATAATAATAAAATTTTAAAAATAAAGGTTCTAGTAAACTAATCAAGACCTACCTTTAAGTCATATCTCTATCTAACCAAGAGGTCACATCCACGACTGAGTGGGTCAATCTCCGTGGAAACCATCTAAGGATTCTACCCTAAACACTCTAAACAATAGGTTTGGCCCCACAAGCTTGGATCAGGATTAAAATATGGCTTTTCTGGGGTACATAATAGTTTCAAACTGGCACACTGTTTATTTATTAATAAAACAGTCTATTAGCAAAAAATCTACTTCCTAGAAAAAGGATAGCTGCTAATATTGCCTTGTTTCCTACAACTTCTTTAATAATACAATAAGATTATTATGTACATAATAATGTCCAAGAGTCACTCTCCGCCTTCTCAGTGTACCTCATCTAAACCTCCATCTTTCATACTTTTCCTGTCTTCCAGGTTCCACCACCTTCAGGAACTCCAAAACTTACCCTGGGGTTCAAGACCCTTCCCCACCTTCTCTCACCTTCTCCAATCTCATTTCTCCTCCTCTCCTCTCTCAATCTCATTTCTCCTCCTCAAACCTGTAGTGGTTTATTTCATGTCCTCAAAAAAGATATGTCCAAGTCCTAGCCCCAGTACCTGTGGATGTGCTCTTCTTTGGAAATAGGGTCTTTGCAGGTAGAATCAAGTTAAGATTTCAAGTGAGATCATTTTGAATTTATGGTGGGCCTAAAAGAGAAAAGAGAGGGAGACGTGAAATACAGAAGGCAGAAGGTTA
>PVIY010061229.1:0-11317 GCA_004026745.1 Myrmecophaga tridactyla | reverse complement strand
GTGTCTAATCTGGTTAAAGGGAGGATTCCACCAGCAAACTCCCCAGCAGATGCCACACCAAATGGGGTGGCCTCTCTCTTCCTTCCATCATGTTTCACTGAAGGCAGTCACATGATCTGGATCACGTGATCTAAGTAAGTCCAGTCATGTAAGGGATCAGGAGCTCAACCCCAGCCAAGTAGAAAGTCCCCCCCCAGACCCATGAAGAACACCCGGTAATGGGGTCAGGATGTGAGAATCACACAAACCTGTTTTTGCAAAAGCTAATGGCATTCTTTGCTTCTGTAGATAAGCTTACTTGCTTACAGCTGCAAAACCAGGATGTGGGTCTGTGAAACAAACGCCACTCCTCTGCTTCTGTGAATAAGCTTGCAGTTTCAGCCTTTATAAGCCCACCCTGCGAGCCCCACGCTGCTGCTCTCTGAATCCTCCTTCTTGGGATTTCTGAGGCAGTCGCCAGCCGGCTAATAAAGACTCCAGATTGGCTTGCAGTTTTGGAATTTGTGGTCTCTCTTTTGATGCGCCCCACAACATTTGGAGGCCCCATCGAGATTGTCCCTAACAGGACACCTGGTGACCACAGGTCCGGGGAGTCGCCCCCGCAACCGGGGTCCAGCCTAGGGGAAGGCCTCGAAGAGACTTTCCTCCGCCCTAGGTAAGGACCGGGAACCAGGCCAATTCCCGAGGACCCACCAAAACTATACAAATATTGGTGGCATCATTCGTTTCTGGAAATCTCACCGGTGAGTACAGTATTTGTTTGGATCCATTTGGGGACCACCTGGAAGGCTGGTCGCAGCGTTACTTCCGTGGTCAGGTCCCGTAGCAAGACGTTGCTCAGGATCATTGTTTAATTTGGTCTGTTCGTCCCGTTGTCAGTGTCGTTGTGTGGTATTTTGTGTCTCCCTCTCCTAGCTACTTTCCTCCCTATCGCTACTATGGGCCAGTCTAAGTCTTCCCCATGCACCCCTCTTAAATGTTTTCTTAAGACTCCAAATTGGCTTGCAGTTTTGGAATTTGTGATCTCTCTTTTGGTGCACCCCACAACAGTCAGATACTCCTTTCCTGAACTTTGAGACTGGAGCTAGTGATACATGGAGGGATGAGTGTTTGCAGAAGCAGCAACTAGACAGTCCTTAGGGCTCCAACCTTCAGCTCTGGTTGATTCAGCGAACCATCAAGTTCCTTCCCTACATTTAATTATTTTTCTTCAGATGGCCAGTTTCAGTTTCTGTTGCTTGCAACCAGTATCTCTGGCCTGATACAGGAATTGTGCTGAACCCCAACTGCTGAAATACCCTATCCTGAGCCTCAGCATCCCCAAAGTTCACCAAGTTGGAATGCCACAGGCCTAGGAGCCAGGAGCCTCTCTTGCTCCCTACCCTCTCGAGAGCCTGCTGACCTTGCGGTGAGGCCGTCCTGACGTCAGGCCCAGAGCTGCTCAGGGTCAGACAGGAAACAAGGTGTTGAGTCTCAGGCCAGCCACCATCGGAGAAGACCAGTACCCATGCTATTGGCCTTGTGGTCCCCAGAAGAAACAAGTTCTGGTTCTTAAAAAACTAAACAAAGCAAACAAACCAAAACCTAGCCAGAGTCCCTTCACAGTGTCAACGCACAGACAAAAATAGTCTTGCGAAGTAGCTGTGGGTACAGCAGTTCCAAAACAAATGCAGCTCAGGACACGCCCGTGAATACAAAGGATGAGGGAAAACGGCGATAATAGCCATAATTGTTGCTAAGGTTTATCAAGTGCCTGTCGTGTGCAGGGAACTGTTGTAAAAGTTTCCTGTGCTAAAAATAACTTGTATTCTTCACAACAACACTATGAGGTGAGTATTATTAGCCCCACTTTACTGTGCAGTTTATACATCATCTCATCGAATCACCACAAAATACCTATATAAGAAGGAGAAGGTAAATAGATTGGCCAAGTGGCAGTGCTGGGATTTGAAACCAGGCAGTTCAGCCCCAGAGCCTCTCTCTTAATCACCGCAGCCCCTCCCCACCCCTGCCTGCCACCCCTTTCCTGTCCTTTCTCACTACCCTCTGCCTAAATGAGCCATGGAAAGAGCAAGGTCCTCAGCCAGACAGACCTGGGTTCAAAACCGAGTCCTACTATTCAGTCTCCGTGTGACCCTGAACTTGAGTTTCCCCCTTTGGAAAACGCAGGATAATCAGGCCTACCTGACAGAGGTTTTGTGATAATTCAACGAGATAACATGTAAAACACCTAGCATGCTTCTCAGCACATAGTAGGTGCTCTCCCTTCCCAGTTGGCCTGTCAACAAATGTGTGTGAGCACCTATTATGTGCCTGGCAAGGTGGGTGAGGCAAAAAAGTGCAGTGTAAGGGACTCTCCCACCCACTCACCCAAGACCATAGTCTAACTAAGGAAGTAAGATACATATGGATTCACTAAAGTCAAACAGCTGAATGAAACTCAAACTTAAAATAGGGGTTATCTCTAGAAGAGAGGAGGGTTCTGACTGGGGAGAGGCACCCAGTGGGGTTTCTGGGGTGCTAGGAATGGCCTATTTCTTGAATTAGGCATAGCTACACAGGTGAGTATTGTTACATAATTATTTGTAAATGGTATCTATATCTTGCATGTGATTTCCTGTATATATATCACAGTTTAAAAAAATTTTTTAGAAGGTCACACTATTATAGACTCTAAACAGCTTGAGGGCAAAGGCTGGGTCTGAGCCCTGGTATCTGGTGCTAATTCCTTGTCAGGATGCCTGCCCTGTCCATGTCCTAGAGCTTCGTGGGTTGCTCTAGAATAGTCTATCTGGTTGAATCCTGACCCTGTTACTTATGGCTGTGGGAATATGTCAATCTCTCTGAACCTCAGTTCCCTCATCTGTAAAATGGAGAAAAAATCATGGAGTTGTTAGTATCAAACAAGATCATTTGTAAGAACTGTTTAACACAGTGTGCCTAGCATATGCGACATGCTCAAGAAACTCTACATGCCCAAGTTAGGCAAAAAGAATGTATTAGTTCATTTAGCCAAATGGCAAAGGCAGGTTCCTGCTGGGCCTTGGCAATGATAGATCTGAGGCCATCGCCTTCACTGAGACTCTCTCCATTTTTGTCTCTTTTTCTCCCTGCATTTGGGTTTTGTTCTCTCTAATCTCCTTCCACAAGATTGGAAACCTGACCAGCTCCTACTCAAATCTTCCTAGCTTCACTTTCAGAAAAAAAGTAGAGGCTCTTTTTCCTTTGTTAAATTATGAAAAATCCCAAGGAAGGACTCTGATTGATCCTGATGGGTCACATGCCCTTCTTTGTGACTAGTAAGTCCCAATAGAAACTGGGGAGAATTGGGGAAGGAGAAGGTCCTCAAACAAAGGAGGATGCTGTTTGCAGAAGAGTGACGGGGTGTTGGACAGACAGGTAATAGTGGACCACACAACAAGGAACCTGTATGAGCAGCAGGTATATGAGCCAATCCCCACCCCGACCAGAGCTGATTAGAGGTAGACTTTCAGGCTGATCAGAGCTCCCTTTGAGGAGTCTGCCTCCTTTCTCTACCCCCAACCTCAGCCCAAGTGGATTCTAGTGATAATAATATCATGTCTGTCTTTTGAAGAAGAGCATGTGTCTGAAACCTACCAATCAGAGCATCATGTTCAAGTCTAAGCCAATGGCAGTCCAACCCAGGAATCTTGATGAAGCTGTGTGGAAGAAGCGTTTTCTCTGCCAGAGTTGCCAGGCCCCTAGAATATTTGTCTAGACTCTATGGTGACCATCTTTCCACTCCAGGAGAGGACTTTCCTACAGGTAAAGTCAACCCAGAACACGAAGCAGAGCCCAGTAAGAGAGATTCCTAATCATATCATTTTAGCACCTAGATCTGGCCATGCCTGAAACTCAGTATCCCCTCTACTTTTCAAGAATTACATGAGTCAATAAATTACCTTTGTTTGCTCAAACCTTTTAAAAAAATTTTATTGTAGTAACATATTGCTTAAACCATGTTGAGCTGTGTTGTTCCACTTGCAAATAAAGGAGCCCTGACTAATCTGTATGTTCTTGAGTTACAGGGTCATAGAGAATAAAAGCTAGAGTGGCCAATATGGAGTCATGTGCATGTCAAAGCTAAGAGACTGGGTGTGAGCGTGAGAGAGAGGCAGATAGCAGATACAGAGAGGTAGACAGGATGGAGACCACACGGCTTCTGAGAAGTACAGAGAGAAACAGCAAGTCCTGATTTCCCAAATCACCAGTCTTGATGAGGCCCGGCTGTTAGCCATTCTCTCCTGCCTGTCCATGAGATCACTCGTCATTTCCTGATAGCCCACTCTTTGAAGATACCTCCCCATCCTTTCCCCAGAACAGGACCATGGTGGGGCCTAAAAGCCTCTGTTGAATGTTCATTAAAAATATGTCTCGGGGTAGGACACAGCGTGTGTGAATCCCTAGGGAAGACATGGCAAATGTGGTTTGGGCAGTCAGGGTGGTCATGAAGGACAGGGGAACTGACTGGTCCAGTTAGGTTAGGATATGTTTTATTTAACATTTTGTACTCTTGCCCTGAGCTCTGCAAACATTAAGATAGGTCTATTCTATCTGGATGAGGCGTCTGAGTCAATCCCATTTGTTTGATTTGAATAGCCAGAATGGGGTCAAGGAGGGAGTTCTAGAATAGTGTGAGCAAAGCATGGAGACTGGAAAGTAAACAGCATGTTTGAGAGCAGAAAGTCAACCTGCCTGGATAGGGAGGTTGCTAGAGACAGCATGAGGGGCAGGCTGGGCCCGGTCATGAAGGGTACTGCCTGCCAGGTGGGGGAGGTCCACTGCTATATGTGGAGGGGCCTGGCGTGGGTATGCTCAGAGTTCCCTGGCATCTTGAAACTCAGAAATTGCAATAGTCTTCACTGGCAGACCCTTGTCAGCTTAAGCAAGGAGCCTGTGGCTGTGTGCATGAGAAAGATCCACTGGAGGAGAACGTAAAGGAGAGTGGAGGCTTAAGGGAGCAGAGGCTGAGAATTCTGGGCTGTTTGCTCTGCTCTGCCATGGATACCAAACAAACCTCCTTGATGTTTTCTGCCTAGACTCTGGCTTCCAATAGTATCCACCCCTGTATGATGGGGATGCAAAACAGTTTCAAGGGGTACTAATAGTGATATTCATTCATTCGTTCACTCACTCATTCATTCAATTTATTGAGCATTTACCATGTACCCGGCTTTGGGTTAAGTTCTCAGGAGACAAGGGTCAAAAAAGACATAAAATCCCTGGCAGACACTGCGGCACACACAGGGTACTGCCTGCTCAACAGCCATTCTACCTTCTGCCTTAGGAGAAACCTGATTTTGCCTGTGCAGCAATGAGCCCAACCAATACTGGCAAGAGGAGTCCCTGCTCTGGCCCCTATCCTGGCCCTCCTCCAGCCACACCCACCCCAATGGAGAGATAAGTCTGCAAGGACAAGAGGCTGTATTCCCCAAAACTGCCCTCTGGGTGTACCTGGTATTTCAAAATCCCCTACCAAAACAACCCCCAAACCACTTCCAGCCTGCATAAGTAAGCCTCTTCCCACCTCATTCTTCCAAGGTTGCAGCCAATACATACATGCTGGGTTTGAGGACTGGCCAAGGGCTGGCTGTTTGTGGAAGTGTTGGATAGAGTTTGGATATACGAGCTGGAGTGACTACATGCCTGTGTGTGAGGCCCCATGGTAGGGAATGGACCTGGGAATGGGAACTGGGCACTGGGCACTGGGCGTTGGGCCAGGTACAACACACCCTGGCATGGAACTCCAAGGAGTCCAAGGATTCTAACTTCAAACCTGATCTTCTAGATCATTCTGAAGGTACATCTGTCAGAATAGGTTAGGACACGTTTTATTTAACATTTTGTACTCTGAGCTCTGCAAACATTAGGATAGGCCTATTCTGCCTGGATGTGGAGTCTGAGCCAATCCCATTTGTCAGATCCTTGCTTTCCCAGACTCCCTTGCAGCCTGAGGGGACCATGTGACCCAGACATACTATCCTAGCTGGAGGCTTCTGGGAAATATTTTCTACCCTGACCATGGGAGAGAAGCCCATGAACAAAAGCTCACGAGGAGAGCCCCTTTTTCTCTCCTTTCCTGCTTTTGAGCCCAACTGCTGAAGGATATGATGCTTGGAGCTGAGACAGACAGCTCTGGACAAAAGGATAACACAGTGAAGGACAACAGCCAACCTGCTAAAGATGATGAAAGATGGAATGAGCTTATGTCTTTGCTGACATCATCGAGGTATTGAACCAACTCTGGAGCCACCTACGTCGGGATTTTATGTTCCATAAATCACCAGTGTCATTTTTAGACCACTATATTGGGAATGTGTTTGATACAGCAGCAGCCATCCAATCAAAAGCGTGCATTCTACCTAGTGACTAGTGAGAGAAACCAGTCTGGCTGGAAGACCACCGTCTCAATTTTTTACCCTGTTTACCACTTTTACTATTACTGGTTTTTTTCCCAAAATTATCTTACTTTTCCTTGCTTAATTTTTTAAAAGTAAATATATCATTGCCATAAATTAAAAGCCAGTATCACGTGCCATTATAAAAAGTAATAAAAATATGTAAAATGAAATCAATATTGAAGATAAATAAAAACAAAAAAATAATACCAAAAGCAATGTGGGATCCTGGATTGGGTTCTGGAACAGTAAAAGGACTTTAGTGGAAACACTGGTGACTAAAGTCTGTACTTTAGTTCATAATAATGTACCAATATTGGTTTCTTAGTTTAACAATTATAAGATGGTAACATTAGGCGAAACAGGGCAAAGGGTATATGGGAACTCTATACTATAGTTGCAATTTTTCTGACAATCTAAAATCCTTCCAAAATAAGAAGTCTCTTAAATAAATAAACAAAAGAATGATTAAATTCTAACTCAATATTCTGGATAGCTGAAGGCTCTGAGTTGAGGCCTGTTTTCCCTTCATTAAAAAGAAAATTAGCAAATGTTCAAAGAGGTTTCAAGATGCAATAGCATCACACCATGTTTGCCACAGAATAAGGATTAAGGAAATGGAAAGGGAGTAACTTTCTGACTGTGTGATTCAAGATGACTTAATGCCAGTTCATGTTCCAGCTAAAGGTATCCTATATACCACCTGTGAGGTAGGTCCCCGACACTGGAAAATACCAAACTAGAGGGCATTCTTAGACAAGAAACAGGCAGAAGTCGTTCCACAAAACTCTTCATGAGAAATAAGGAAATACTGTTCGGCAGGCCACTGCAAGATTATTACCTAATCCACGAGAACAAGGGGGAAGAAATTTAACCTAAGTGCTTTGACCGCAAACACCTGCTGTTTAACTTAGCCAGTTCCAGTGGGTTCTTCGGGTCAAAGAGGCCAACAAACAAGAGGTTGCTCAGCAATGTAACATCCCTGGTACAAGCCATCTGCAGCACCCTCCACCCTAGCTTTCCTTTGAGGGTGTGTCCAGTCCCTCCCTGTGGGAGTGCTGTTTATTTCTAAGCGTCACTAACACAGAAGAAGTGGTTATAAACGACCTTCTGGATCACTGAGTCTCAAGTTCAGTACTATAGCATCATGAGGATATTTGATGGGAAGAGATGTGGCGCTGCCTTCAATAACATTGCCCCAGAACTCTGTTTTTATTCAACAAACATCCAGGCCAGGCCAGGCCCCACTTTAGTCTTACAGGGACAGCCACAAATGGGATATGGCAAAGGTGTTTTCTCCTAAAAGGAATCAGTACCTGCAGTTCATCTAAATATGTTTGAACCTGTATCAACATTTAGGTCTGGGGAAGGGCAGGATAACAGAATTAGGTTCAAATTTTGGCTCTGATGTCTTGTAGATTGGTGACCCTGGCCAAGTTATTTAACCTCTATGAGCCTCAGTTCCTTCCTCTGTAAAATGGAGCTAATAGTGTGTAAAATGGAGCTACATAAGAATAAATGATAGAAAGCATGGATGGAAAGCACCAAGAAGCAGCCACAAGTATTCACTGTTATTTCTATAATTTCTAAGAGAATTGAATTCTATAATTTGGTAATGCCAAACCTGATTGATCACCAGAATCACCAGGAGAGTTTGGTAAAAATACAAATTCCTAGATTCCACCCTGCCACCTCGAAATTCTAAATTGAATAGGTCTGGGGCAGAACATAGTAACCTATGCCTCCATGCTAATTTTATTGTGCCTAGCCCATAGTAGATACTCAATAAATACAGGCCCCTTCACCAGCCTGGACTATTGTGACAGTTTCCAATCTTGTCCACTCTTGTCTCTCTGTGATCTGTTCTCCACAAAGCAGCCAATAGGAGCCTTTTAAAAGGTAAGATCATGTCACTTTTCTGACGAAAATGCTCCTACAACTTTCCATCTCATGCAGAATAAAATCCAAAGTCCTACATCTGCAGTTCCTACTCTTTGACATTGAAATACCTGGTGAGCTTGAGAACCATACCACTGCCTGGCCCTTAAGGCAGATGGACAGGACCAAGAATCTCTGGGGTGACGCCCAAGTAGAGTTACCAGATAAAATACAGAACACCTGGTTAGATTTCAAGAAACAATAATTTTCTCATAAGAGTATGCCCCAAATATAATATTGTAAAGGTATTTATTGTTTCAATGAATTCAAATTTAACCAAGAATCCAGTATTTTTATTGCTAAATCTGGTCCAAGCAATAGCATTTTTAAAAGCCCCATTACCCCCTGGATCTCATCTCATCAACCAGTCTACCTCAACTCTCTCTGCTCCAGCCTCCACCCTGTTCCTTGAACGTGCCAACAACACACCCCTCCATAAGGGGGGTGGGGGGGGGGTTGAGTTACTGAGTCATTTGGCTGGAGTGCTCTGCCCCCTTAACCCAATGGCGGCCCCTCAACTCAAATGTTACTAGCAGGTCTTCCATCGTCATTCCATCTACAATAGAACCCCCTCCCTGGGTTCCCTTCACCCTGCTTTGCTTTTTTCTTTATAACACTTACTACATATTAATATCAGGTTGTTTATTGCCTGTCTCTGCACCCCCAGCTTAATAATGTAAACTCCAATACTTTGCTGGAAACCCATTGGTTCTTTCCACTGCTGAATCCACAATGCCTAAAACCCCCACCAGCTACGCAATAAATATTTGTTGCACTAGTTAATGGATATTAAAAGGCTTCCCTTTGCAACACAACTCCCGTAAATATCCCTTGGGGGAGTTGATAAAAGACCTCTTATTGGAAGTGATAAAAGTCTTTCCTCATCTTTTACTGAGAATAACAGCTGATAACACTTATTGAGCCAGTGCACCAGACTGCTCAAAGTAATTTACCTGTATCTTCTCCTTCAGTCCCCACAACAACCTGTGAATGATCATTTTACATATAAGGAAACCGAGCAATTCTTCAGTGTCCAATACCAAACCTCAGGGGCACATACCAAAAGGGGGAAACACATATTCTCCACTTTTCCTACCTGTGGCCTTGACTATGAGATTAAGTCCTGTGTGGAGTGGGGTGCAGTAAGCGGTGGACACAGCTGTAACTGGAGCCAGTGTCTGGAGGTGAGTGTGTTCAACCCAGGGTCCCTGACTGAGTTAAGGACAGGACAGAGCTGTTGTGCAGAGTGTTGCCTGGTGCTTCAGAGCCAATCTGGTTGGAAGAGGCACACAGAACCCTGGGCACAGGAGGACTGATGGGATGTTAGCTGTTGGCATCTCCTTCCAGTGGTTATTAACATTACCTTGACAAGGGCCACGTGCTTGGACATAAACCCTTATGCCCCTGGGTTTATGTGGTTAAATAGGTATGTGCTGGGTGCACACCTATTTAACCCTCACAACAACCCTATGAGTTGATAGAGCTGCTCTTCCCGGTCCTGACTGGCCAATGGATAGATGAGGAGATGAAGGCCCAGAGTGTTCCACTAGGGCATGAGTCACAGGCCCTGGACTGGAATGTTGGTCTCCGACCCCTGCCCATTGCATTTTCCATTTATGGTACTGGGCCACCTCCACCGGGAGAAAGAGTAACAGCCTTTGCGGCGATAGATGACTCATGCTTGAGCTCTGGCACGCATTAGCTCTGTGATGTCTGCATAGCCCGGACCTGAGCCTCAGTTTCCTCACCTGTAGAATGGGTTTGATGTGAATTCACAGAGTTGCTGGGCAATAAGATCCATTCATTCATCCATTAAATGATTCTGAGCACCTACCAGGTGCCAGGCACATTCCCAGGGCTGGGCGCACAGCAGAGATCAAGGCAGCAGAATACAAGCCACTCTCCGGAGGCAAAGTGATAAACAGTCAAGTGAACAAAATAATTACAGCATCATAAATACTACAATTAAAGTAAAACCGGGCAGGCAGAAAGCCTGGTGTGTGATTCCCCAGCACTTAGAACCAGCACCTAGGAAGTACTCAATAATTATTTGTTCAATGACAATATAATGAGTGGTCGGGAGACAGATGTCAGAATGATAAGTAGGGAAAAGGAAGGCCTGGAGAAGAGAGTCTCAGGCACAGGAGAGAACGTCAAGTGCAAAGGCCTTGAGGCTGGACGAAAGTTAGCATGAGAGAAACAGAAGGATCAGGGGGATCATGGATATCTCGTTCCGCTGTCAAGTTTAAAGTGCTTTATTTCCATGCGGTAAGAGTTTTCCTGCGGCTCGTCCTTTAACTACTGAAGAGATTTTTTGAAGCTTTCCATCCAGCGTTTTTCTGCCCTCGGCTCTCGGACCTGAGCCCTTCGCGGAGTTTTCTGCCGAGGCGAACCCGGAAGGGTCCCTCCTCCGGCGCCCCGAAGTTTTGCAGCTCCGCGGAGGACGGGCGGACCCACGCACAGAGTTTCGCGCCGCGAGGTGCCCGTCACTTCCTGAGGCCGCGGCGGCGGGTGGCGGCGGGGAGAGCCGGGCCGGGACTCGCAGCTCGCGCGCCGGGGCAGGCCCCGCGCCTCAGCGCCCCGCGCCGACGCCCGGCCGCGCGCAGGCCCGGAGCAGGCGCGCTCGGGAGGGCTGCGCCCGAGCAGCGCGGGGCGGCCGGACCCGGCGCGGGAGGCGGGGGAAGGGCCGCGCGGGAGGAGCCGGGGCCGCCTTTGCCGCCGCCTCAGGTAAGCGGGTCGGAGTCCAGGGGCTGCCGCTCGGGGCTCCGGGGACGCAGGGAGGCGCTCAGCCGGGCCGAGGACCTCGTGGCCGCCCACCCCACGGCCTCTGCCCCGCGTCTTCACCCCGCTCCCCGCCCCTCGTGGGCGCCGGACTCACCAGGAAGAGGCCCCTTCCCCGCCCCACACCCCCACTCCCCCCACTCACACTCCCCCAACCCCCCCCCACTCACACACCCCCA
>PVIY010061228.1:0-11326 GCA_004026745.1 Myrmecophaga tridactyla | reverse complement strand
TAAATAAATAATCTGTATGTTATATAGATTAACATTTGTTAATCTATATAACATACAGATTATTTATTTATTTTAAATCTATATGTTTTACTTGTCCATTGGTAGGGTAGACAAAAGGATTATCAGACACAAAGCTTTCACAACTACACAGTCACTCTGCGACAGCCATATCATCATGCAATTATCTTCAAGAAACATGGCCACTGGAGCACAGCTCCACATTTTCAGGCAGTTCCCTCCAGCCTCTCCATTACAACTTAACTGTGATATCTATTTAATGCGTAAGAATAACCTCCAGGATAACCTCTCAACTGTTTGGAATCTTTCAGCCATTGACACTTTATTTGTCTCATTTTACTCTCCCCTCTTTTGGTTGAGAAGGTTTTCTCAATCCCTTGATGCTGAGTCCCAGCTCATTCTAGGATTTCTGTCCCATGTTGCCAAGAAGGTCCACACCCCTGGGAGTCATGTCCCACGTAGAGAGGGGGAGGGCAGTGAGTTTGCTTCTGTGTTTGCCAAGAGTGAGAGGCCACATCTGAGCAACAGAAGAGATTCTCTTGTGGGAGACTCTTAGGCCTAATTTTAAGTAGGCTTAGCCTATCCTTTGCGGGATTGAGTTTCATATGAACAAACCTCAAGATTGGAGGCTCGGCCTGTGGCTTTGGCTGTCCCCACTGCGTGTGAGAATATCAAGAATTCTCCACTTGGGGAAGTTGAATTTTCTCTGTTTCTCACCATTCCCCCTAGGGGACTCTGCAAATACTTCCCTATTCACTGTTCAAATCACTCTGGGATTTATCTAGGCATCACTCTGGACAAACTTACAAAATCTCATGCCCTACGCAAGATTCCAAGTACTGTGGTGTTTGATTAAGCTGTCCACAAAAGTTTTATTAGGAAATGCACTAGTCAAAATATAGATTTTCTACCAAATAAATATTTCTTGCTTGTCTCACACATACGTTAAATTTTTAAAATATTAATTACCATCTATTTTCAACAGCCTCCATTGACATTCCTTTGTTCTTCCTCATGCAGAAACATTTTTAAATTTGCACATTTAGTCACTATCATTATGCAGTCTAGGTATTCCTAGATTATAACATCTTGGTTTTTATTGTCTGTCTTTCCTTCTGATTTCATTTGTGCCCCCAGGCTTCCTCCCTCTATCATTCTCACATTCAGCTTCATTCAGTGTTCTAACATTATTGTATTACAATTAGGTAGTATTGTGCTATCCATTTCTGAATTTTTACAATCAGTGCTGTTGCACAATCTGTATCCCTTTAACTCCAGTTACCCAACATCTACCCTATTTCTATCTCCTGGTGGTCTCTTTTACCAACTGAAATTTTCTAAGTTCATTTGCTAATGTCAGTTCATATCAGTGAGACCATACAGTATTAGTCCTTTTGTTTCTGGTTAATCTCACTCAACATAATATCCTTAAGGTCTATCCATGTTGTTACATGCTTCATGACTTTATTCTGTCTTACAACTGCATAATATTCCATTGTATGTGTATAACATAGCTTGCTTAGCCACTCATCTGTTGATGGACATTTTGGCTATTTCCATCTCTTGGCAGTTGTAAATAATGCTGCTATAAACATTGGTGTGCAAATGTCTGTTTGTGTCTTGCCCTCATGTCCTCTGGGTAGATACCTAACGATGGTATTGCCAGATCATATGGCAATTCTATACTTAGCTTCCTGAGGAACCGCCAAATTGCCTTCCACAGCAGTTGAACCATTTGACATTCCCACCAACAGTGGATAAATGTGCCTCTTTCCCCACACCTCTCCAGCACTTGTCGTTTTCTGTTGTATTGATAATGGCCATTCTGGTAGGTGTGAGATGATATCTCATTGTGGTATTGATTTGCATTTCCCTAATAGCCCGGGAAGTTGAGCATCTTTTCATGTGTCTTTTGGCCATTTGTATTTCCTCTTCTGAGAAGTGTCTGTTCCACTCTTTTGCCCATTTTGTAATTAGGTTGTCTGTCTTTTTGTTGTTGAGTTGAACAATCTCTTTATATATTCTGGATACTAGACCTTTATCTGATATATTATTTCCAAATATTGTCTCTCCTCATTGTAGGCTGTCTTTTTACTTTCTTGACAGAGCTCTTTGATGCACAGAAGTGTTTAATTTTGAGGAGTTCCCATTTATTTCTTTCTTCATTGTTGGTGCATGTAAGGTCTAGGAAACTGCCTCCTATTATAAGATTGATAAGATATTTCCCTGCATTTTCTTCTAACAGTTCTATGATTTTAGCTCTAATGTTTAGGTCTTTGATCCGTTTTGAGTTAATTTTTGTATAGGGTGTGGGATATGGATCCTTTTTCATTCTTTTGCATGTGGATATCCAGTTCTCTAGGCACCATTTATTGAAGAGACTGTTCTGTCCCAGGTAAGTTGGCTTGACTGCCTTATCAAAGATCAATTGTCCATAGATGAGAGGGTCTATTTCTAAATACTATTCGATTCCATTGGTCAGTATTGCTGTCTTTATGCCAGTACCATACTGTTCTGACCATTGTAGCTTCATAATACATCTTAAAGTCAGGTAGCGTAAGGCCTCCAACTTCACTTTTCTTTCTCAGGATATTTTAACTATTTGGGGCACGCTGCCCTTCCAGATAAATTTGGTTATTGGTTTTTCTATTACTGAAAAGTAAGTTTTTTTGGATTTTAATGGGTATTGCATTGAATCTGTAAATCAACTTAGGTAGAATTGACATCTTAACTATATTTAGTCTTCCAATCCTTGAACAGTGTATGTCTTTCCATTTATTTAGGTCTTCTGTAATTTCTTGAAGTTTTCTTTGTATAGGTATTTTGTATCTTTAGTTAAATTTATTCCTAAATATTTTATTATTTTTGTTCTAATTGTAAATGGAATTTTTTTCTTCATTTCCCCCTCAGATTGTTCATTACTAGTGTATAGAAACACTACAGATTTTTGAGTGTTGATCTTGTATCCTGCCACTTTGCTGTACTCATTTATTAGCTCTAGTAGTTTTTCTGTATGTAGATTTTTCAGGGTTTTCGACATATAGTATCATATCATCTGCAAACAGTGAGAACTTTACTTCTTCCTTTCCAATTTTGATGCCTTGTATTCCTTTTTCTTGTCTGAGTGTTCTAGCTTGAACTTCCAACACAATGTTGAATAACAGTGGTGATAGTGGACATCCTTGTTTTGTTCCTGATCTTAGGTGGAAAATTTTCAGTTTTTCCTGTTGAGGATGATGTTAGCTGTGGGTTTTTCATATATTCCCTTTATCATGTTGAGGAAGTTCCCTTCTATTCCTATCCTTTGAAGTGTTTTCAACAGGAAAGGATGTTGAATTTTGTCAAATGCCTTTTCTGCATCAATCGAGTTGATCATGTGGTTTTTCTGCTTTGATTTGTTGATATGATATGACATTAATTGATTTTCTTCTGTTGGACCATCGTTGCACACCTGGGATGAATCTGCAAGAATTTTGTTGAGGATTTTTGCATCTATATTCATTAGAGAGATTGGTCTGTAGTTTTCTTTTTTTGTAATATCTTTGTCTGGCTTTGGTATGAGGGTGATGTTGGCTTTGTAGAATGAGTTAGGTAGCTTTCCCTCTTCAATTTTTTTGAAGAGAAGAGTTTGAGCAGAATTGGTACTAATTCTTGAATGTTTGGTAGAATTCACATGTGAAGCCATTTGGTCCTGGACTTTTCTTTTTTGGCAGATTCTTAATGACTGATTCAATTTCTTTAATTTTGATTGGTGTGTTGAGGTCATCTATTTCTTCTTGAGTCAAAATTGGTTGTTCATGCCTTTCTAGGAAGTTGTCCATTTCATCTACATTGTCGAATTTATTAGGATAAAGTTGTTCATAGTACCCTCTCATTACTTCCTTTATTTCTGTGGGGTCAGTGGTTATGTCTCCTCTTCCATTTCTGATTTTATTTATTTGCATCCTCTCTTTTTTTCTTTTTGTCAACCTTGGTAAGGGTCTGTCAATCTTATTGATTTACTCATAGAACCAACTCCTGGTTTTGTTGATTTTCTTGTTCTCAATTTCATTTATTTCTGCTCTTTTCTTCATTATTTCTTTCCTTTTGCTTGCTTGGGGTTAATTTGCTGTTCTTTCTGTAGTTCTTCCAAGTAGACAGTTAATTCTTCGATTTTTGCTCTTTCTTCTTTTTTGATATAGGCATTTAGGGCGATAAATTTTCCTCTTCCCATAAATTTTGATACATTGTGTTTTCATTTTCATTTTCCTTGAGATATTTACTGATTTCTCTTGTAGTTTCTTCCTTGACCCACTGGTTGTTTAAGAGTGTGTTGTTGAGCCTCCAAATACTTGTGAACTTTCTGGCACTCTGCCTGTTCCTGATTTCTAACTTCATTCCTTTATAATCTGAGAAAGTGTTTTGTATGATTTCAAGCTTTTTAAATTTATTGAGACTTGCTTTGTGACCCAGCATGTGGTCTGTCCTTGAGAATGGTCCATGAGCACTTGAGAAAAAGGTGTATCCTGCTGTTGTGGGGTCTAATGTTCTATATATGTCTGTTAAGTCTAGCTCATTTATTATATTATTCAAGTTCTCTGTTTCTTTATTGATCTTCTATCTGGATGTTCTGTCCATTGATGAGAATGGGGAATTGAAGTCTCCAACTATTATGGTAGATATATCTATTTCTCTTCAGTGTTTGCCTCATGTATTTTTGAGTATTCTGGCTCGGTACATTAATATTTATGATTGTTATGTCCTCTTGTTGAATTGTTTCTTTTATTAATACATAGTGTCCTTCTTTGTCTCTTTTAATTGTTTTACATTTGAAGCCTAATTTGTTGGATATTAGTATAGGTACTCCTGCTCTTTTCTGATTGTTATTTACATGGAATATCTTTTCCCAACTTTTCACTTTCAACCTATGTTTATCCTTGGGTCTAAGATGTGTTTCCTCTAGACAGCATATAGATGGGTCCTGTTTTAATCCATTCTGCCAATCTATGTCTTTTGATTGGGGAGTTTAATCCATTAACATTAAGTTTTATTACTGTATGGGCAGTGCTTTCTACTACCATTTTGCCTTTTGGATTTTATATATCATATCTCATTTTTCTTCTTTTTACCTTTACTGGTAGTCTTCATTTCTATACTCTTCTCCACACCTCTCTCTCTCTCCTTTCTTTTCTTCTCTGTCTCTAGTGCTACCTTTAGTATTTCTTGCAGAGCTGGTCTCCTGGTCAGAAATTCTCTCAATGAATTTTTGCCTGAAAATGTTTTAATTTACCCCCCACTTTTGAAGGACAGTTTTGCTGGATACAGAATTTTTGGTTGGCAGTTTTCCTCTTTAGTAATTTAAATATATCATCCCACTGTCTTCTTGCCTCCATGGTTTCTGCTGAGAAATCTACGCATAGTCTTCTTGGGCTTCCCTTGTATGTGATGGATTGATTTTCTCTTGCTGCTTTCAAGATTCTCTCTTTCTCTTTGGCATCTGACATTCTGATTAGTAAGTATCTTGGAGTACATCTATTTGGATCTATCCTGTTTGGGGTATGCTGCACTTCTTGGATCTGTAATTTTAAGTCTTTCATTAGAGTTGGGAAATTTTCAGTGATAATTTCCTCCATTAGTTTTTCTCCTTCTTTCCCCTTCTCTTCTCCTTCTGAGACACCCACAACGTGTATATTCGTGCACTTCTTGTTGCCAATTCCAAGTTCCTGTTCATATTTTTCCATTCTTTTCCGTATATTTTCTTTTGCTTGTTGGATTTCAGATATCTCGTCCTCCAGTTCACTAATCCTATCTTCCACCTCTTGAAATCTGACATTGTAGATTTCCATTGTTTTTTTCATCTCTTCTACTGTGCCTTTCATTCCCATAAGTTCTGTGATTTGTTTTTTCAGGTTTCAATTTCTTCTTTTTGTTCATTCCTTGCCTTCTTTATATCCTCCATCAATTCATTGATTTGATTTTTGATGAGGTTTTCCGTATCTGTTAGAACATTCTGAATTAATTGTTTCAACTCCTGTATCTCATTTGAATTGTTGGTTTGTTCCTTTGACTGGGCCATATCTTCAGTTTTCCTCGTATGATTCGTTATTTTTTACTGGCGTCTACACATTTAATTATCTTAATTAGTTTATTCTAGAGATTGTTTTCAATTTGTTTTTTCCCCTAGGATTTTCTTGCTGGATGACTTTGTTGTCTATTAGTTCTTTAACATTCAGTTCATCTTATTCTTGTCCTCTAGCTTAGGTTTTGTTCATTAGATCAAAGTTTTTCAGTTCTTGTTTTTCTTGTTTCTTGCCCTTCCTGTATGCCCTGATGAGGGTCTACTTAGGTATTATAGACCCCAGTCAGATTGTCCCAGACCAAACTGTTCTCCTCTCAGGAGGAAAGAATCACCTGTGTCAGTTTTCCCTGTGGGTGAGACTCAGCAGATTAAAAGGTTTTCCTATGTAGTCTCTGGAATCTGCATTTTCCTACCCTGCCCAGTATGTGGCACTTTTCTGCCTGCAGGTCCCACTAACATGAGGTGATGCGGTGCCTTTAACTTCAGCAGACTCTCTCTGCTGGGGGCATGGTGGAGACAGAGGAGAGGTTGTAGGCTGGTTTTAGTCGCTTCCCTTTTCCAGACCCTGGGTTCTGAATTCCTTGAGGAAGGGAATACACCTGAGCTGAGCCGCACCCCTCTCCTGGGGAAGGCATAGGCTCCAGACAAGCTCTCAAACAATCCTGTTTCTGCCTATGCCTGGGGCAGTGGAGCCCAAGAAGCCTTGTAGCTGTATCCAAAGAGTAATCAATCCATAGAAACACAGCCGCAAAAGAGAAAAAAAAAAAAGGTCCTTTTCAGAGCAGGACCCCATTCCTCAGGTTTGCCAATCAAGAGCTTAAGTTGGTACATTGCTCTGTGTATCTGCAGGTCCTTTGTGCCCTCTCCTTTCCTGCAGGGCCCAGACCTTTTCAGAACCAAAGAAACCTGTGGTTTTTTTTCTTTTCTCTTTTTTCTTTTTCTGTCAGCCCTGCCCCCTTTGCACTGTAGCAAAAACCAGCGACCTCCACTTTTACTTGAGGGTCAGCTGACCTGGGGGCCTATTTTTAGTAGTCAGAATTTTTAAATTAATTCCCCAGTTGGAGTTTTGTTGTGCTCTGCCCCTGCTGCTAGTAAAGTCCCTTTCATTTCCCCTCTGGGAAGCAGCCTTTGGGGGAGGGGTGCCAGCCTCCACGGCTTAGGGGGTCACGGTTCTGGGGAGGCTCACAACTGGTCCAGAAGGTACACTGTGTGTCTTGTCACTGACGTGGCCCCAGCAGTTGTTCTTTACTGTTCCTGGCTCTTTACTAAGTGCTCTGGAGGACGAACTAAATTCCACACCTCGCTAAGCTGCCATTTTAGCTCTCTTCTCTATTTTTCACTTCTAATCCTATTACCTCTTCTTTTCTGGTTCTCTGTAAAGCTATTACTGTGATTACTAATTTTAGGATGTGTGATTAAATTATAAATATCTTAATTAGAAAACCTTTATCAGATTTAATAATAAATATTTATGTTGACCACCCCCATCTCATACCATACCAAAAATTAATTCATTAAGCATTATAGATCTCAGTGTAAAAGGTAAAACAATTAGGTTTCCAGAAGAAAGCATAGACTATTTCTTATGCTTATGACCTTTAGGTGGGAAAAGATTTCTAAAATAAGGTGCAAAAAAAATAACTAACTATAAAAGGAAAGGTGAATAACTCCCACAAATTCAAGAAAAAACATACAGTCCACTTTTTTTAAAATAGGCAAAAGACTTGAATAAGCACTTTACCTAGATGGCCAATAAAACATGAGAAGGTGTATGCTCAGCTTTATTAGCCTTTAGGGAAATGCAGAGTAAAACTGCTTGAGATCATTACATAACCACCGCAATAGCTAACGTTAAAAAGTCAGATTACCGAATATTGGCAAGGATGTGAAGTGACTGGAACTTTCATACATTGTTGATGGGAATGTAAAGATGGTAAAGCACTTTGGAAAACTGTCAGTATCTACTAAAACTAAACATATGCCTACCCTATGACCCAGGAGTTCCATTCCCATATATATATATATATATATACCAAGAGAAATGAGTGCATATATGAGACAAGATATATGCATGAGAATCTTCATAGTAGCTTTATTCATAAAGTTAAAAACTGGAAATAGAATGTTGTTCCTACTCATTAAAATAGATCAAATTGTGAATATTTCATACAATAGAATACTACACATCAGTGTACATGTGCAACTATTGATATATGCCACCGTATGGTTGACATAGTGATATGCCAGACACAAAAAAGTATGTACTGTCTGATTCTGTTTATAAAAAGTTCAAGAATAGGCAAAGCTAAAGTATGGTGAGAGAAGTCAGTATAGCACTTATTTATTTTATGGATGGGTATTGACTGGGAATTATGAGGAACTTTCTGGGGTGCTAGAAATGTTCTATTTATGTGGGTGGATGGTAGTTATGTGAATTATACATATGTACAAATTGTGCTGTACATATTAGATTAGTATAATTTCTTATATGTATATTATGCATTGATTTAAAAAAGTTCTCTCTGAGCAGAGGTACTTTAAGACCTAGACTCCCAAGCAATACAAGCAGAAATCTGCCTGTGTCCACTTGGATTCCTCTTTTAGAGATTCACATACAGCTATCAGCTGGAGCTTTTAGAGATGTTCACAGTGAAGAAAGGAAGTACCTCGAAAAATAGGGTCATCTTCTGGTAGTTGACCTTGAGTGGGGCAGATGTGACCTTACAGGAAAACCTCCCGTTCCCAAAATAAATCCCACCTCCATGTCTATAGGAAAATCCCACCTCCATGTCTATAGGAAATGTGATCCTTAGTTATAAACCAACATCTGAAAAATAAAGTTTTTTAATTTAATTTGTTCATAAGTTGGTAATGCCTGTTATTAATACATAGTACTGATAAAAATATTTGAAATGTCAAGAGTATCTCTGCTATTGTAGGCCATGTTATGTTTAAGTGATGCTGCATAATAGATAATCATTTTTTATTTTAAGGATCACAGAATACTGGCCATGGTACGACTTCTGGTTTTGGCAGTGCTTTTGGAGGACAGCAAGGATATGAAAATTCTGGTCCAGGTTTTTGGACTGGATTGGGAACTGGAGGGATATTAGGATATTTGTTTGGCAGCAATAGGTAAGTTTTGTATTTATGTTACTTGGTCTTTAATTCGATTTTTCTTTAGAGATGACTTTGTTTTGCTTACCATTTGACTGGATTTAGTTTGGTTAATGAAAAGAAATTATGAGAAACTACTAAGTCATGTACTCGGAGGATGGGGAATTAGGAAACCCTTGAAACATACTCTCTGAGTGATTTTTTTTTCCTGTGGGCAGCACAGCATCAGTTTGAGAATGATTGCCTTAGATTAGACTATAAAACCATATTGTGTTAAAGAAAATTGAGATAATGCTCTAATTTAGCATAAAGATACTGTTTATTATTTGGGTTTTGTGGCAGTAGTGAGTTTTTAAAAGTCCAGAATATTTCCTTAATTTTATCTCCTTTCCTTTGTTCTATAGATCTGCCAATGTTAGGGTAAACCACAGATCAATTTGGAGGGTAGAATTCTTTATTCACATCACTAACAAATACATGTGTATATTTTTGTGTTAAGCAATTGACTTACTGTTTCTTTTGCACTGCAGTGAAAGAATAGGCATATTTTATTTTATATTTCCTTTTAAAAAGGTTCACTGTGGGCAGGCCATGGTGGCTCAGCAGGCAGAGTTCTCACCTGCCATGCCAGAGACCTGGGTTTGTTTCCTGGTTCCTGCTCATGTTTAAAAAAACAAACAAAAAAGTTCACTGTGTGATTATTGGTCAAATATTTTATATATTATTTTCTTATATTTCTTCATTCCTATGTCATTCATATAGACCAGTTATGAGATAGGAAGAAGGCTGTCTACTTGATGTCTGAGAAAGTGAAAAGTCAGGAAAGCAGACAGCAAACCAGTTAAAAGTATGGTTTGGTAGGAGAATGATAAGAAGCAAGGCTGGATGGAGTTTGGGGCCAGATTTTGGAGTGTCCTGAGTATTAGCGATAGCTTAAGTTTAGATTTTGTTTGAGTGCAATTCAGAAGGAAAGAGCATTTATTCTGTATCACTTTCTTCCCCCATAACAGTGTTCATAACAGTGGCAGAAATATAAAACAGTGTTTCATGTTAGCCCTAATATATCAGAATGCTTAGAGAAAAAAAAAGCACTTGATAGAGAAGCTATTTAAAAATTATACTAACAAGAAAAATGTTTGACATATTTTTATGTCTTTATAGAGCAGCAACACCCTTTTCAGACTCGTGGTACTACCCATCTTACCCTCCTTCATACTCCAGCTCATGGAATAGTCGTGCTTACTCACCACTTCGTGGAGGCCCAGGTAGCTATTCGGCATATTCAAGTTCAGATACGAGAACCAGAACAGCATCAGGTAAGTGCAAAAAGATAGAAGTTCCTATTACCTGGCAGTGAAGTACAGAAATATTTTGGGAACTTAACATGATTGACCATATGTTTAGCAAGCATAATTTGTTTTGCTATTCTCAATAAAAATCTTAATAATCAAACAAGGATTTGGCTTAGTCTCAGCTTACCAAGGCTTAAACTTAAAATGTTTCTGGATCTTAGTTTCCCCATATATTTAATTCTATCATCTCTAAGGATTCTTTAAACTCTAAAGTGTAATTTTCTAAGTAAAAATTTAAACTTTTAAATTCATTAGATTTCAATAAAAATGTGTTGAGCTATACTTTACTTTAGGTAATTGTCAGAAGTGATTTTAGTATTTACTGCAATTGCTAAGAGAGTACTTTGTAAAAATCAGAGGTATAACGTTAAAATCATTCTAGTAAGTATTTGGAGTTACAAATCCAGCTAATCAACAGAGAATGGAAGGGTGGTGGATGATGTGGAAATAATAGATTGCTGTAGATTTTTTGGATTTCAGTAGGGAGAAGTTATAGAGTAATGATTAATTCTTGAACTTGATAGAAAAATGTATTTAAAAATGTTTAAGAGTAGAATTCTTCTAGTACTGGATAGTATTTAAATGTAGACATTACTTAATAAAATTGAACATAAGCATATCCAAGATTCAGCAATTTTTCTCTTAGATATATAGTAACAGAAACACGTACATGTGTACACTGAAAGTAAGTATAAGAATGTTCATTGCATTTCTATTAATAGCCTCCAACTGAAAGTAATCTGAGCACATAATTGTAGGATATATTCATACAGTGGAATAT
>PVIY010061227.1:0-11317 GCA_004026745.1 Myrmecophaga tridactyla | reverse complement strand
TCACAATGTTGTGTTACCATTCCACAATCCATTACCAGAACTTTTCCATCTCTCCAAATAGAAAATCTGTGCCAATTAAGCATTAATTTCCCATTCCCTATGCCTACCTTAGCCCCTGCTGCCTTATAGTCTTGTTTTTGACTTTATGAATTTGCTTATTCTAATTGTTTCATATCAGTGAGCTGATACAATATTTGTCGTTTTGTATTTGGCTTATTTCACTGAATATGATGTCTTCAAAGTTCATCCATGTTGTCATATGCATCATGCCTTTTTTATGGCTGAATAATATTCCATTGTTTGTTTGTATCTCATATGCATCATGCCTTTTTATGGCTGAATAATATTCCATTGTTTGTTTATATCCCATTTTATCTATTCATTCATCAGTTGATGGATGCTTGGGTTGCTTCCATCTTTTGCAATTGTGAATAATGCCTTTATAAATATCAGTGTGCAAATATCTGTACAAGTCCCTGCTTTTAATTCTTTTGGGTACATAATGTTCTGACCTAGGCCCGCAGGTACAGAGATTCCAGCTGTAAATCTGAAGAAAGCACCAGGCACCGACTGTGTTATTAAGTTTATTGAGAACTTACTCAAGATAGGGACAGTAGCTGTGATGGCAGCAAGTCAGAAAATCACAAGAAGCACCCCACAATCATGCAAAAATCATAAAGACCAGATATAGGGGCCTGAGAAAAAGACATTTCATTGCTTATAAGATCACACACTTAAATGGAGTTTCATGACATAGGGGGTGGTTTCTTACTAATCATTCTGTGCATGGAAGGAGTTATAGATTAGCTACGGAAATTCAAAGGAATATGGATATTGTATTTTTCTAGAAAGGCATATAGGGTAAAGAATGCCATCAAACCACTAAAGGGTTTGGTGTTTTTTTCAAAGAACCTTTCATATATGCTTTCCTCCTGAAGGAGAAAAGCTTAAAGATTAACTGGGTCCTTTGGTTACCCAGGCTGTTGAGCATTCAGGACTTCAGTGGGGCAAGACCAAGTTATAGCTGTGGTTCCCAAACATACCTAGAAGTAGGATTATTGGGACATACAGGAATTCTATACTGACCTTTCTGAGGAATCACCAAAGTATTTTCCACATGGCTGCACCATTTTATATTTCCAATAGCATTAAATGAATGTTCTTATTTCTCCATATCTTATCTAATGTTTGTTATTTTCTGGGTGGTGGTTGTTGGTGTTTTTAATAGTGGCCTTTCTAGTGGGTATCAAATGGTATCTGTGATGTTGGTTTGCATTTTCCAAATGGTTAATGATGTCGAGCATCTTTTCATGACCTTTTTAGCTATTTGTATATCTTCTTTGGAAAAGAGTCCATTCAAGTCTTTCATCTACTTTTTATTTTTATTTTATTTATTTTATTTTTTGGCATGGGCAAGCTCTGGGAATCAAATCTGGGTCTCTGGCATGGCAGGCAAGAATTCTGCAACTGAGTCACTGTTGCATCACCCCCACCCACTGTTTTTTTTCCTCACCCACTTTTTAAATGAATCTTTTGTCTTTTTGTTGTTGAGTTATAGGAATTCTTCATATATTCTGAATATTAAATCCTTATCAAATTTATGGTTTCCAAATATTTTCTCCCATTGTGTAGGTTGCCATTTTACTTTCATGATGAAATCTTTTGAGGCACAAAAGTTTTAAATTTTGATAAAGTCCTACCAATCTATTATTTCTTCTGTTACTTATGTTTTTTTTTTATGTAATGTCTAAGAAACCCATCCTTAGCACAAGATTCTGAAAATGCTCCCCTATTCTTTCTTCTAGGAGTTTTATAGTTTTGTTTCTTCTATTTAGTTCTTTTATCCACCTTGAATTAATTTTTCTATATGTTGTAAAATGGAGGTCCAAGTTTGTTCTTTTACATATAGACATCCAGTTTTCTCAGTACTATTTGTTGAAGAGACTGTTCTTTCCCCATTGAGTGGACTTGGCACCCTTGTCAGAAATCCATTGGCTATAGACATGAGTATTTATTTCTATACTCTCAGTTTGATTCCATTGACCTGAATCTCTGTCCTTGTGCCAGTACCATGCTGTTTTGATTATTGTAGCTTTTAATAAATATTTAAATTGGGAAGTGTGAGTCTTCCAACTTCATTCTTTTAATTCAAGATGGTTTTGGTTATTTGGGACTCCTAATCCTTCCATGTGAATTTGATGATTGGCTTTACCATTTTTGCAACAAAGGATAATGGACTTTTGATGGGGGATCATGTTGAATCTGTAAAAATTCAGTCTTCCAATCCATGAACACAGAAGGCCCTTCCATTTATGTAAGTCTTCTTTGATTTCTTTCAGTAATGTCCTGTAGTTTTCTCTGCATAATTCCGTTACATCCTTGGTAAAATTTCCCTAGATAGTAGATTATTTTAGGTGCCATTATAAATAGATTTTTTTCTTGTATTACATTTTAGATTGTTCATTACAATCACTTTCAACCTACTTATGTCTTTGAATGTAAGGTAAGTCTCTTACCAAAGGCATACAGTTGGGTCGTGCTTTTATTATCCACTCTGTAAATTTCTCTCTTTTGACTGTAGTATGTAATTTATTTCCATTTCAAGTATGTAGTAATAATGCATGATTTTCTTCTGCTATTTTGCTTGCTGTTTAGCCTTTTTGAGTATTATTCCCTTTTTGTTTCTCAATTCTTTTGTTAATGTATATTTTCATATTTATTTGATTTTTTGTACCATTTTATATCCCTTCTCAATTATTTCTCTATGTATTTTTCATGTATTTTCCTTGTGATTGCTGTGGAGCTTAAATTTCCCATTCTAAATCTATAATAATCATTTTTATTCTATATAACTTAACTTTAATAGCAAACCCATACCTATACCTCTCTGTCCCCCACCTTTTTGTTGTACCTGTTATAAATTATATCTCTCTGTATTGTATATCCCAAACCCACATATTTATCATTATTTCTTATGCATTTTCAATTAAGAACCTCTAAGAACTAAAAAGTGGAGCTACATACCAAAAAAATATAATAGCTCTGGTGTTTATAATTACCCATATGGTAACTTTACTGGAGGTCTTTATTTCTTTCTGCCTCTTCTATCCACTGTCTAGTGTCATCCTTCTGTTTCAATCTGAAGGACTCCCTTTAGCATTTCATCTTGCTCCTTTGGATGGTCCATCATTTCCTATTTCATTGTTTGTCTTCTAATCTTTTGTTGCACTTTGTACATTTTAATATTTTTAAGTGTTAACTGTAGGATTTAGTCCCTGAACTCTTTGTACCTTAAATATGAATAAAGCTAATAATAGAATAGAGATTTCCTTGAGGGCCAGAAAGTAACAAAAACAATCCAAGGAACACATACACAAAAAGCACCTTTCATAGGCTTTGCAAATTGGCTCTGCATTGGCTGGTGCTTTCCTTTAGAGTTTAGTCTTCCTATCAAGAAGATAAGCCTGAGGTGAATGTAAAGTGTAGGGTCCTTTCAGTCTTTTCTGAGCCTGCATTTTGTCCTCAGCTTGTGCTTGCTCATGGCCTTAAGAACTCCCCCATTTACAGGAATTTGAATGCCGCCTCTGCTCCCTATGGAATAGACTTTTTCTATTGTATAATTTAAAGCAGGTAATCCTTTGCCATAGGCCACTTTGATTTAAATTTTTTCTTATTCTGCTTTAGTTGTCTGCAATCTGCTTCTGCCTGCAGGGGTGAGCCAGAGACTGAGTTCCCTGGTTCAGTCTTTCAAGCTGCCTCTTGATATATTGGCACTGTCAACTAGGCATTAACTTGTGCTATTGGTCTCTTCTTCCCTGGATCAGGACCAGGAACCCATAATGGGAGTGCAGGGTGACTCCACACCATGCCGGGGACAGCCTGGGGAACAGGACAACAAGGGCACTGTGACTTCTACAAAACATGGCTCTTAAATTTTAATCATTTTATGTTATAATTCTGAGTAATACCAGAGAGCTTATTTAGAGAGTAATAACTAGATTAAAACTGTTTTAAAGTTTTTGAAAGTATATATATATGTATATATTAGAGGGAAGTATTTAGAATGTTTACTCCTATTTTAACTAAAAATACATACAAAGAGAGAAAGAGATTAAACATTTGAAATAATTAAAGGAACTATTAACTGTATATGCATATTTAACATTTTACTTAAAAGGTCAAAGCTGGTACTTTAAAAGTGACTAAAAAAGACATAATCACCATCTGGTGGCAAATGAAAGAAATTGTAGTTTTAAGGTATTTATTTTCTATGATGTTATGATCTAATCATAAGACATCTAATGATACCTTTCCCTGAGGCAGATGATTGAATGGAATGGTATCAGGAAACCCTCAGATGTGGTCTGTTATGATACGTTCTGATATATCAGATTCATAATTGTATTTATGGATTCTTATTTCTAAACAAGGCATAGTTTAGGTGTTACGTGAATTATTGGTTTTAAATCTAACAATAAGCCTGGATGGTTTTTGTCATATCGAGGAAACCAAGACTTATAGAAGTTAATAACTTGTCAGTGTCTCATATGGGAATATAGCACCCTTAGATATGGATCCAACCAGATTCTGTCTCTCTAAAGAGTGCACTCTCTAAAGCATATAAATTGCTCAGCCTCATGGCTAACCCTTAACAGGCCCTCATAAGGCAATTCATATTATGTTTTCATCATCCTGAAAAGCTGTTAGGGCAGGATTGCATTGTACTATTCTTGGTGGACTCCACAACCTGTGGTTCGGTTAGAATTCAGGGCTGTGTTAGTTGATACCTTATATTCTTCTCATTATAACTGGTTGTTCAGAAGTCCTGTCAGGATTCTTAATATGGCTTAATCTGGACTGTTGAAGAAAGAGCAAAACAAAACAAAACCTCTAACTAAAGAGGGGTTGCCTTGGTGTCAAATTCCTTTCACATCAGAGCAAACAGCAAAATGGCACATCACCTTTAGAATCTTAAAGTCATAAAACTTTAGAGTAAAAGTAAATGCACCAGGGCAGGCCATGGTGGCTCAGCAGGCAGAGTTCTCGTCTGTCATGCCAGAGACCTGAGTTCATTTCCTGGTGCCTGCCCATGTAAAAATAAATAAATAAATGCACCAGAAACTTTTCATTTAAAAATGACTGTTCATGTCTAAGTGGCATTATCTTATTACCTTGTTTATATCAGATAACCATGTAGAAATTAAAAACCATTTTCAGAGAATTTTGTATTTGATACGATAATAGTATATGGCATGTAAAATTGGAAATATCACATTGAAATTCCCCTTATATAGGTTAAAATGGTCAAATATTATCAATTTCATAAGGCTCAAATTAAATATGAAATACAATTTAGAGATGAGCAAATCAGACTTAGAAAAACTAAGGTTTCTAATATACGGTCACCTTTAACAATTTTGCAAAATCCTCTACAACTTCTAACAGATTCTGAAACTTCTTGGTTACACATTTAGGGGTTCCTATCTCCACCTTGGGTTCAATAATTTGCTAGAAGATTCACAAAAATCACTGAAAGCACCCTACTTATTATTACATGCTTTATTACAGTAAAAGGATACCCATAAGAGAAAACAAAATGAAGAGATGCATAGGGCAAGTTCTGGGAAGGTCTCAATTGTAAGCTTCCATGAACTTTACACATAAAGTCAGAATATATCACTCTCCTGCATAGTAATGCTACTATCAATAATGGGAGCTCATCTGAGCGTCAAGTGTTCAGAATTTATATGGATTTCATTACTGTGCTGGTTAGAAACTACTCTATACCTCAAGAAAGCCATGCTCTTTGGATCCAGTCTTGTGGGTGCACTTATTTGGCTGGTACCTTTGATTAGGTAGTTTCCATGGAAATGTGACCCCACCCACTCAAAGTGGGTCTTAATCTACTTGCTGGAGTCCTTTAAGAGAGCCCAGAGTGTTTAGAGAAGCTAAGAAAGAAAATGCTCCAGAAGAATCCAGAAGGACCCACAGGAGCTGAGAGAGCCATTTTGAAACCTACCCAGGAGAGAAGGGCGTCACCATGTACCTTCCCATGTGACAGAGGCACCCAGATGCAATGGGCCTTTATTCAGTGAAGTTATCATCTTGTTAATGCCTTAATTTGGACATTTCCATGGCCTTAAAATTGTAACTTATAACTCAATTAATCCCCTTTGCAAAAGCCAACCCATTTCTGGTTTTATTCCAGCACCTTTAACAAACTGAAATGGTTATGTAGTCATGATTGGTGGAATCAATGCCCACATGGTCTCTAGGCCTCCTCTCCTCCCAGGGAGAGCCACTGACATGATCTGACTCAGAGCCCCAACCTTCTCATTACCTGGTTGCTCTTTCCGGTTGGTCAGACCCCATTCTAAGACTACAGGTGCAGCTGGCCACGCTGTCATCTACTTAGTATCTGAGCTATCAGGTGTGCTACTGGGTCCACTATAAATAACAAAAAATGCTCCTATCACTGGAAATTCCAAAGATGTAGATGTTACTTCCCAGGAATTGAGAACAAAGACCAGCCAAATTTTCCAATATACTCCATGACTTAATTCACTTTTATAATGCATAAACCCAAAGTCACATCCCCAAAGCCTGTTCTACTTGACTCTCAATAAAACATAAGTAAATAAATAAATACAAACAAACAAACCAAAAACTAATTTCCTTCCTTGAGAGTTTAACTACATTACAAGGAGCATGTATTTGTGTAAATTGTTTTAATCCAGGCATTGCTTTGTTTTAAAAGATGATAATCACAATTCTGAAATGCATCAGTTATCAATGAGTTAAATGTTTATCCTTCCTCCTGGAAATTTCTCTTCTGTGAAGAACTATAATAACTAGAAGGAGTCACTTCTATTCAATTCTAAATAACTGAGTATTTCCTGCCTGACTTTTAAAAAATGCTGGTTTTTTCATCTAAATAATGAAAAATATTTTCAATGATTATTTTCCAGAATATAGTTATGCTTATTATAGGTCTTCAGTCTGATATCTATTCATTTGCTTCTTGACAATGATATACAAGATACTTCTTAGGCCAAAATTATGCTTTATTCATCTCTGTTATCCCCTTCTCTATGAACATAATTCTTTGCCAATAGTGGACACTTAATGACTTTCCTGGACTGAATAGAGTTGAAAAAAATAATGAAATTTATCTTGGATTTAACATCAAAGGGTTTTTTTTTGATCCTTAAAATCTTAGCAAGATATGCATAGCTTATTTTATTTATTTATTTATTGCTTTAGCTTTCTCCAGGACAATGCACTTTTCCTTTGCAATTAGAGTACTTTAATCCAGTAATCTTGAGATGATAATATAGTTTATACATAAAAAATGACATCCTTGGTTCAGAAAGATATAGTCATGTACCAAGTATCAGTGTGAAATTGTGCCCTTCTCTTTCTTTATGAAGGCAATATGTCTGCCATCTTATTTTAGTTGGAAAGTCCTGGTATATGCAGAAAATATTTTGAAAGATTATGTTTAGAGAGCTCTGAATAAAACTTAGAGGATTTATAGCAGGGAAGTGTTGTGCAATAAAATGTTGGGAGAATTTGAGGAAGCCCTCAGACTTTCCTTTACTGGTTACTTTTCATCTTAGAGAAACTACATCTCTTTTTTAAAACAAAACATCTGAACATTTTTTCCAATCATTTGTTTGAAAAAGTGTTCACATGTTTTTAACAGTTCACAAATATGTCCCCTGATTTTGACAAGGGCGTCCATAATATCTCAAAACTATGCTAGAGATAGAGCATTTAGCAGCCCAGGAAGGCAATGACTATAAAACAAAATTAACTTATCAAGTTACTGTAATTTTCTCTCCCCTTGTCTCCAGCTGATTAGTGCAAATTAACTGCCTGAGCAGTTAGCATGCAATATGGAAATCTTTGATATCTGCTGAGAAAGCAGGGTTTTTTTCCCCTCTAAATTACATCTCTATAAAATTCCAGAATTTCCTATAGACAGTGCTCTACTCTAATTACTAATATTGCTTTGGACATTTAGGACATATTTGCAAGTTTGTTTTGAGCTTCAAGAATTTTATAAATAAATTAAATATTTAATGCTATTGAAGTTTTATTTTTTATGAAGTACTACAAAGGAATTCTTAAAAGGAAATGGGGTACTTAAGGTTCCCCATCTATTAAATAGAGATAATAAGTATCTCATTGAATTGTTGTGGGAGTGAAAAATTCAGTAATGCGTGTAAAGGAAGCTTAGAACAGAGTCTGGCCCAGAATACAATTTTAATACATTTTTATTACTTTTTCATGCACATCGAATTGCATTTGTTGATATATGTGACTTATTTCAATTTCTTTTTTCTCGGCAAAGGAGATATTTAGAAGATTTCTATAAGTTACATTCCATATGGTCCTACAGAGAGCTTAACAAACAAGGGAAGGGCTTTATTAAAAAGTCATTTTTTGACCAATTATATGAGAGAATGATGTGTTTGTTAAAACAGAGGTAGAGAGAGCAACCAAGCATGGAAACAAGTTGTTTACCCAATTGGAAGTCAAGTTTGATTATTTGGAGGTGCATCTAGAAGGAATAGTAGACATGGGATATGAGAATTAGAATCATGTTAAAACCAAGAACTAGTAGGTATTCTTTTTCTTCACCTTTGAAATAGTTGACAGATGCTTCTGAGTGAAAAAAGGAAAAACAAAACAAAATGGCTTAATATTACTTAGATGCCATCAAGGTTATATATGTGGTTAGGGAGTAGGAAAATCCAATATTGAAATTAGGCCACCTCAAAATATGCAATCAAAGGAAAATCAGAAAGTGGGTTAATATGTGGTGAGAGTATAGAAATCTCATTTTGTAGAAATAAGAAAGTGCAGATGTAATACAAAATTGACATTCTTCATTGAACAAAGTGATTTTTGTCAGAGTAGAATACTAGAAAATAAGCACTGACTTTGTAGTCAGAAAGTCATTGTACTTATCCTGGTTCACCACTGCCTGCATAGCTTGAGAAAGTAGCAAACTCTCTGAGCCTCAATTTACTCTGCTATAAAAACGAAGGTTGTATGGGTTTGCGTGCTGATTTCCAAGAAGCCCCTGGGATTTTGTAGCAATTCATCAGGAAATATCAAGAAAAAGGATGGCCCGTTGATTTATTAACTATAATTGCAAGAACTAAGCATGTAACACAACTGAAAAATGTCAGAAGTTTAAATGATAATTGCTACAATTTTCGTCTAGGGTGATGGAAAAGTTTTGGTAATGGATGGTGGAAAGGATAGTACAACATCGCGAGCATAATTGATACCACTGAATTATATATGTCAAAGTGGTTAAGATGGGAAATTTTAGGTTGTGAAAAGAAAACAAAATAGTAACGTACAACACTGAGAGTGAACCCTAATGTAAACTATGGACTATAGTTAATAGTATAATTAGTTATAGCATTAGTATCGATTATGACAAAGGTACCACATAAATGCAAAATGTTAATCATCGGGAAATCTGTGTGTGGGTAGTGTATGGGAATGCTATACTATCTGCATGATTTTTCTGTAAACTTACAGCTCCTCTATTAAAAAAAAAAGAAAAACAACAAAATTAAAAAAAAGTAAAACAAAAGTTTAAGTGAAAGATAAGGATTATATATTAAATAGAAAAGAAATAAGGGCAATTATTAAGATCATTTGACTTCCATGCCATATTCATCTAAATCACCTAGGATGTTAAGAGAGATGATTTTTAAAATAAGCATTGCTTTAATTCTTTATGAATATAGAGTTAGAACTCTTTTAATTCCATTTTCATTATGCTGAAAATCTAGAAATGAATATATTTTTATTTTTAAATAAAAAGGATACAGTTTGCTCTCATAATTGTTACAGTTTTTGATATGATGATAAATGACTGTTGGAGAGCAAAAGCATGTAAGTGCAATTCACAAACAGTTCTTTTGCTTTAGAACTTTGTGATTGCCACACTTTTAATTTTACATTGTCAAAATAAGCAGATTTCTAGTTTCAGTTACAGAACTAGCCCTTAAAGATATGTTTTCAAATTCTCTCTAATTTTATTTAGATTAAAATTAGATTTTGGCTTCATGATCAGAATTATTAGTATTATTACCCTAATACAAGCAACACGGGGGGGGGGGAATACACTCAGATTCTTTAATTATTCTTTCACAACAGATTTATGTTTTTTTAGAATGTAGGATTATAAGTCAGATCTGTTTTAGTTTATTTTTATTTGTTAAAGCTGCTTGAAAATTCTCTCTGTCCTTTTTCAGTACTCCCAGAGACCTGAATTAGGCTATATCCTCCTCACTGGCCTCTAGGTCTCCAGCCTCATTGAGTGACCACTCTTTGGACACAACCCTAGTCCATCCTCCACATTTCTGCTAGAGTCGTAGAAACCGTCCAAGCAGACCATGTTTAGTCAGTTGACCTTTCACTGCTTAAATCATACTAATAACTGATAAGGGTATTTTCAGTTTTTCATAGACTTCATTCATCCCTTGTCTTCATCTGTCAGAACCCTATGCCTCTGCTATGCCAGGAGTTTGTGTAGAGGGAAGCTTCCATGCACTCACATTTGGAATGCTCTCCAGTCTACCACTCCACTCCACCTCTGCCTTTCAGAATCCTACTCATTATACAAAGTCCAACCTAAATGGGCCCAATGTTTCTGTGAAGCTTCTCCTCTTTGTGTTCTTTGACTAGGATGGCCCTCTACTAGAACATGTAATATAGCTAAGTATACCTAGTACAGTACCTTGAAGCCATAGTGAAGGGATGCTAACTCATTGAAGACTTATCCATGCCGGGGATTATACCTAGAGATCACCTCAGTTGTTTGTACATTCTTTTCCTCACTGGCTTCATCATATTTGCATTTATATTTCTTATTTCTCAGATGCAAAACCCTGTTGGATGTGTGTGCTGGTTTGGGGGGAAGTGTGCCCCCTAAGAAAAGCCATGTTTTAATGTAAGTCCCATTTCATAAAGGTAGAATAATCTCTAGTCAATACTGTATGTTTGAAACTGTAATGAGATCATCTCCCTGGGTGATGTGATTTAGTTAAGAATGGTTGTTAAACTGGATTAGGGGATGATATGTCTCCACCCATTTGAGTGGGTCTTGATTAGTTTCTGAAGTCCTATAAAAGAGGAAACATTTTGGAGAAAGAGCTTCAGAGAGAGCAGAACGATGTAGCCATGAGATGCCGAGAGTCCACAAGCCAGCAACCTTTGGAGATGGAGAAGGAAAATGCCTCCCGGGGAGCTTCATGAAACCAGAAGCCAGGAGAGAAAGCTAGCAGAT
>PVIY010061226.1:0-11309 GCA_004026745.1 Myrmecophaga tridactyla | reverse complement strand
ATGTCACTACATGGAGGAGAGCCTGCTGACCCATGCTGGAATTTTGAAAAAATATCTCTCTGCTGCATTAAATCACTTAGATGTCAGGATGCATTTGTAATAGCCACATAGCTTAGCTTATAGTACCTAATCATCAAACTGTATCATAAGTTTGAAAAGGAAATACAGTTTAAAGTAAATTTGAGTACACTCTAATTTCTTTCAAGTCACATTAGCTATAACAGTGTAACATTTCTACTTCAATTCTTTCATATATTCAACAAATATTTATTAAACTCATATATTAGGTTTTAGGTATACATGGATATCTTCTGTTTCCACCAACAATTAAACACCTGAAGCACTTGCCATCTTAAAAGAAACAAAAGGTTGTTAGAATAGTACCTATTTTGATCCTCAACTTAAAATAGAAAACGCACAAATAAACCTACCAAGATGACTATAGTTATGTGTTCTATGAAACTTCAGAAAATCCCTTTTGTAGATTGATCCACCAACTGACAGAGAAAACAATAGTAGGAGCACTTATAAAAATACCTTATAATAATGATATACATATATAATATTTATATAATATTTGCTTGTTGCCAGGCCCTGTTTTAAGTGCTATGAAGCAGATACTATTATCCAATTTTTAAAGATGAGAAAATCAGGAAAGAGGTTACTAACTTACCCCAGCTGGTAAACGAGAGACCTTGAATTCAAACCCAGGAAACCAGGTCCCAGAGTATGTATCCCTTCAGGCCTGTCAGTATCACCTTACATGTGCTGCTTGCACTTTCTGTAAGTTTGGACATAAAGGTACATGGATTTATGCACCTCCAGGCTCTATGTGCCTCCCTTTTTTAGGGTATAGCCTCTTCCAGTATTTTGTGCTGTCAGACTCAACAAACCTCAATTTTTTTTTCCTATCAGCCTTGCCCCCTCTCTGCCTGGGTCAAAAACTCCTAGTACTTTTAGCCCTTATTCCAGGTTTATCTGTGCTGGGACCGATTTTTAGTAGTCAGAATCTGGTAATTAATTCCACAATTGGAGCTCGGTTGAGTTAAGCCCTTGTTAGTCATAAAGTTTGTTTTCTTCACCCTCGGGGAAGCAGCCTGCCACACTCATGGGGGAGGGAAGCCAGGCTGTGTAGCTTGGGGGGACTTAAAGCTCAATGTGGGGGGTTAGCTGGTCTGGCTTGTCCAGACTGGTGTACACTGTATGTCCAGTCACTGATGGAGCCCCAGCATTGTTCTGTACTATTTCTGACTATTTACTAGCTGCTCTGGAACTAAATTCCACACTTCCCTAAGCCACTATCTTGCCCCACCTCAAATCAGTACTATTACTATCTGTAGGAAGCTTTTTGATGAATGAGTGAATCTCTTTACATGCAATTAGCTTGTTTGAGATCATCTATTTCTCATTGAGTCACTGTAGCTTGTTTTTGTGTTTCTATGAATTTATCCATTTCATCGAAGTTGTCTAGTTTTTTGGCATATAGCTGTTCATAGTATACTGTTATATTTATTTTTTATTTCTTCAAGGTCTATGGTAATAACCCCACTCTCCTTTCTGATTTTATTTATATCCTTTCTTGTTTTCCTTATCAGCCTAGTGAGGGGTCCATCAGTATTATTGATTTTCACAAAGAACCAGTTTTTTGTTTTATTGATTCTTTCTATTGTTCTTTTGTTCTCCAATTCATTTAATTCTGCTTTAATATTTGTTATATAATTCTTCTTCTATTTGCTTTGGGGTTAGTTTGCTGTTCTTTCTCTAGTTTCTCCAGATGAGCAGTTAAGACTGAATTTTTGCTGTTTCTTCTTTTATAATATAGGCATTTAGAGCAATAAACTTCTCTGTCAGCACTGCCTTTGTCACATTCCATAAGTTCTGTGTTCTAGTTGCTAGCTGCCAGAATGCAATATACCAGAAATGGAATGGATTTTTAAAAGTGGAATTTAATAAATTGTAGTTTACAGTTCTAAGACCGAGAAAATGTCCCAATTTCAACAAGTCTACAAAAATGTCCAATCTAAGGCATCCAGGAACAGATACCTTGGTTCAAGAAGGCCGATGAAGTTCAGGGTTTCTCTTTCATCTGGAAAGGCACATGCCAAACACAGTCAGGGCTTCTCTCTCAGCTGGAAGGGCACATGGCAAACATGGCATCATCTGCTAGCTTTCTCTCCTGGCTTACAGTTTCATGAAGCTCCCCAGGAGATGTTTTCCTTCTTCATCTCTAAAGGTCGCTGGCTCATGGACTCTGTGCTTCTCGTGGCTGCATTGTTCTGCTATGCTGTCTCCGAGTCTTCTCATTTTCCAAAATGTTCCCTCTTTTATAGGACTCCAGAAACTTATCAAGACCCTCCCAAATGCATGGAGACATATCTTCCCTAATCTAGTTTAACAACCACTCTTGACTGGGATACTTCTCCAGGAAGATGATCTAATTACAGATTCAAACATACAGTACTGAATAAGGATTATTCTGCCTTTATGAAATGGGGTTTTGATTAAAACATGGCTTTTCTAGGGTCCATACATCATTTCAAACCAGCCCATTCTGATATGTCCTATTCACTCGTGTCCAGATAGTTACCAATTTCTCTAGTGAAATGTCCTTTGACCTACTGGTTATTTACATATGAATTATTTAATCTCCATATATTTGTGAAAGTTCTGGTACTGTGGTAATTATTGATATCTAGCTTTATTCCATTGCAATCAGAGAAAGTAATTTGAGTAATTTCAATCTTTTTAAATTTATAAAGACCCGTTTTGTTCCCCAGCGCATGATCTGTCCTAGAGAACATTGCATGAGCACTAGAGAAGATTGTACATCCTGTTGTTTTGGGGTATAACAATCTGTATATGTCTGTTAGATCTAATTCACTTATCAAATTGTTTAAGTTCTCAATTTCCTTGTTGATCATCTGTTTAGTTAGTCTATATATAAAGGAGAGTGGTATATTGAAGTCTCCCACTATTATTGTTGAAATGTCTATTTCTCCCTTCAGTTTTGCCAATGTTTGCCTCAAGTACTTTGGAGCTCCTTGAGTGGGAGCATAAACATTTATGATTGTTATTTCTTCTTGGAGAATTGTCCCTTTCATTAATATGTAGTGTTCTTTTTGTCCCTTATGAATTTTTATATTTAAAGTCTTTTTGTTTGATATTAGTATAGCTTCTCATGTTTTCTTCTGGTTACCGCTTGAACTGGAGCATCTTTTTTTCACCTTTCACTTTCAATCTATTTATATCCTTGGGTCTAAGATGAAGTATTTTGCAAATAGCATATAGATAGATCATACTTCCTAATCCATTCTGCAAATCTGTATCTTTTAATTGGTAAGTTTAGTCCATTAATATTCAAAAGTATTACTGTAAGACAGTTCTTGAATCAACCATCTTATGCATTGGATTTTATTTCTCAGATCCATATGTTATTTTCCCCTTTCTCCTCTTATACTTTAAGTTACCCTTACAGGTACTCTTCAATTCTATGCTGTCCTCCAGACCTCACTCTTTTGTCCCTTTTTTTTCAGCCGCAAAACTCCCTTTAGTATTTCTTATAGGGTTGATTTCTTGTTGTCAGATGTTCTCAGCCTTTGTCTGTCTGTCTCTCCCTCAGTTTTGAAGGGCAATTTGGCTAGGTACAGAATTCTTGGAATTCGTTCTCTTTAATCTTCTTGTATATGTCCTACCACTGTGTTCTTGCATCTATGGTGTCCCCTGAGTAGTCAAAACTCAGTTTTATGTGGTTTTCCTTGAATGTAGTACATAGATTTTCTCTTGCCACTTTCAGGATTTTCTGCTTTTCATCAATATTTGCCAGAGTGATTAGTATGTGTCATGGAATAAGCCTATTAGGGTTTATTCTATTTGGGGGTTGTTGGATTTCTTTGGTTTGTATATTTATGTGTTTTATATGGGTTGAGAAGTTTCCCCCCATTATCTTCCCAACTAATCTTTAGCCCTTTACTCTTCCATTCTCCTTTTGGGAAACCTATGATTATTGTGTTGTGTGCTTTGTGTTGTCCATTATTTCCCTGAAATCTAATTCAAATTTTTCCATCTTTCTTTTTTCACCATTTGTTCTTTTGTGCATTCAAAATCAATTTTCCTGTCCTCAAGCTCACTTGTTCTTTCTTTTCCTACTTCAAATCTGCTTTTTTGTGTCTTTAGTATATTTCTGACTTGGCCTGCAGAATCTTTCATCTCTCTGATATCTGCCATTTTTCTATTTATTCTTTCTAATTCTTCTTTATCCTTTCCTAGTGTTTTCTTGATCTCCTTTATGTCATTAACTAACCCAGTGAATTTATCTAGTAGACTTGTATGAATATCTTTGATTAGTTGTTCCACAGTCTATGTCTCCTCTGGTGTTTTAATTTGGTCATTAGGCTGGGCTATATCTGTTTGCATCCTCAAATGCTTTGCAACTTTTTTTTAATTTGATACATTTAATTACTTTGAAAGGGTGAAATTGGAAGTTGATTTTCCTAGTTCCTCTAAGGTTTTGTATTTGTGGATAAAACATGGAGCAAGGCTTGGCACATGGGGCACAGTGCACCTTTGTCAAGAACGCTCATTGTCATGTCTTGTACTCTCATTTAGCACCAGCATTTTAAAGGTCTCAATGCACAGCCTCCCTGCCTTTAATCCATTTGTACACATTTGTCATTAGATCTTTAGTTCTCTATGAAGTAAAGAAGGGTAATCAGTATTCAACAGATTTGTTGATTCATTACCTATCTGAATTTCCTTTTCTGTTCCTCTATTTTCTTTTTAATTTTTTTTTCATGGGCAGGCACTGGGAATCAAACCTGGTTCTCCAGCAATGCAGGTAGGAACTCTGCCAGCGGAACCACTGTGGCCCACCCCATTTTCTTTTTAATTTTTATTTATCTTAGCTGATGTGTGATAATATAAAGTTAGAGGTTATATTTAAGGTAAAATAGGAGTCCCTAAGAAAATTAATGCCACAGATATCCACAGCTCCAGCTTTTAATCTTGTCTTTACTCCTATGGGACATCCTTGGAAGGGCTATCAATGTAGTGTGTCTAATTCATATTGCTCCTTCTTTGTTCCCATGAAGTAAGGAAGGGTAATCAGTATTCAACAGATTTGTTGATTCATTACCTATCTGGGTCAAGCATTGAATATGCTCTGGGAACAAAAAATAAATTAGTTTCAGTCCTTTCCCTCCTAGCACCATCCCAGCAGTGACCAGGGAAATGAAACAACAGATTGGGTTGGCTTGGTGCTTTGTGTCTAGAGGCTCACTTTCCAAAGTCATGTCTGGGTTTACCCATATCTACTCTAGGACATGGTAAAAGTTAGATTGAGAGGCTGTGCTTTTTTTCTCATCAGTAAAAAAGGATAAAATATGTTCCTCTTTATTGGGGGTGTTTATTCAGAAAAAAATGAAACAAGTTACCCCTAGTTCAGAGGCTGGCACTAGGAAACTCTCCATATGGGACTTAATATCATGGTTAGTTTCACCCCATCCTTATCACCACTGTCTTTGTGATCATTTGGAGTACACATCAACAAATTTTGAGTATTACATTGCCTACCATGGTGGTGACAGTATGATGGCAGCTAAGACCAGTGGTAGAGAAAAGCCAAATTCTGAATGAGAGTTCTGAAATCCCCCTAGAAACAGGAACATAAACTCCTCAGTTCTCAGTGTTGAGACATTGCATTTGAGGCCACCCCACCCATAAGGCTATATGAATGGCTACATTTGTACTAATGATAAGCAAGCAATATTCCAAACAGTCACATCTAAATACATCATCATCTGCAACAGTCACTTAGCTGTATCTCATCCCTGCTGGGACATGACTGAGGAAGGTGTGTTCAATGTCATCATTATGCTAAATGAGAGAAAAGGTTGAGGCTCTGACCTCAGGATTGACAGAAGGACTGACTCGGGCATGGACAGACTTTCCCCCAAGGCAGATGATGAATCTGGGTGGAGAGAACACCCGTGGAGACCACCTACCTAAGATCAGCAATCTCTAGTGGTATAGAACACAGGTCGATTTTTTATTTGCTGAATGGCCTAAGAGCTCAACGGACAGACCAGAAAATTAGCAACATTGGTAGATATTATAAATGTCTCTAAGAATTAAGATTAATGGAACAGAAGGAAGAGAAATGTCAATGTCCTCGATAGATTTTGGTTTGTCTTCTTAGGAGGAAGCTGATATTTACTCCAAATCTTATTTCTATGTAGTGAGAAATCTCAATACAAATTCAGACTCCAATGTAATGAATCAATGCATGTCTCACACATGAAAATGCATTGTATTTTTCAAGTAATTTAAGAATAATTAGGACTTCCATACTACATGTGTGATATTATCACATTTCCTAATAAAAAATTTTGTCTCTAAGGATAATTACTTATTTTCCTTTATATATGTCTTTGATGTCATTTGGTGTTTTATGCATTGAGATATACAATTTTAATAATTTGAATGACCATCCAGTGTTCTTTCCTAATATTATATGTTGACATTATTAGAAAACAACGGCATTTTGCATACTTGTTTGATAACTTGACATTTTACTCTAATATTACAGGGCATTCCAAGGCTGCAGACAAGCTGTCAGCAAGGGTTACAGTCATATCAAGACCAGAGCAGTGGAGGATATTTTTCCAATCTCACATGTCTATTATCATGATTCAGTTTTTCATGAGATATTGGGTAGAGGATTTCCAGATTCTCATGAGGGATAGGACTTACAACATATCAGCTGGCTTCCATCTGAGCACAGAAGCAAGAAAGCAACAGAATGTCAGCAAGAGGAAATTCAGATTCTTTTAGTGTTTGAAACCACTAGAAGTAATATCCAATGTCTTTGGTCATGTAGTAATCTTTGGAGGTGAGTCATTAGATCCTAAAGATGTTCTAGTGAGGGATTTAGGAAAGGGCATGGACACCAGGAGGCAGAAGATATTGAGAATCTTATATTATGCCCAAAACATAGGCTTCAAAATCTATCAGAAATTTAGATTTAAAAAAAAAATAGGACTCTGAATATCTCCTTCTGCTTTACAACACAATCCCCAACCCATATCACCAATATGCACAAGGCAAGAAATCGCTGGAAAGGAACTGGCACATGCAGAATTGCCTCTGTTTTTTTCTACTGTAGATCACAATATGATTCTATCTTGATTTAGTCAAAAGAATCACCCTGATAACTTCTAAACCAGCAGAGTCACTGCATTGACATCAGGTAACACTGTAGGCATTCTATGCCCAAAGTCAGCAAACATCCTCAGAGGATTTCATTTCTGCTTAACTAAAAAGACATTATTTAATTCAGAATGTATTTTCTTTAGAATTTCATGTTCACAAATCCCAAAGACTTTAATATGTGTTTTGACCAATGTGGTTTTAGTGACTCTTAGGAGATCTCTGTTATGTGGAACTCTGATATTGACTTGTCAATTACCAATTAGAATAAACCTTAAATATGCATAATAAATTGGAATTGATATGGGAAAAAGGATGCAATTTATGAGTCTGTAGCTAATAGTTGGAGAGTAACATTTTACAGAATAAAAGACCAAATAGAAGGTGTGGATTAAAGGCAGAGAGATTATGCATTGAGATATTTTAGAATGCTGGTGCTATAGTGAGTACAAGATATCACATTTGACATTTTGAGTTCCTGCCCAAGCCTAGTATAGAGAATGCATATGGAAACCATAGATAGTTGGGTTCATACAGCTAAAATAAAAACCATACAATGGGCTGGTTTTATAATAGGAATAGGAATTTATTGCCTCAGAAAACTAGAAGGCTTGCTTTCTTCTGGGTCAGTTTTCTTGCTGATTGGGAAATTTTGTCTTTCTTGGCTTTTCCATCAGAAGCCAATTCACAAGGAATTGCGTTTTCCTTCTTCCTCTTTTTTACATTCACTTTTGGCTTCTGGGTGCTCCTCAGGCTTTTATCTCCATATGACTTTCACTCTCCTTTGAAAAGAAGCTAATAACCTGGATTGAAGCCCAGCCTTGCTCGGTAGGATCATACCTTACTGAAGGGATATTATTTATAATAAGTTCACCAGAAGGTGGACCAAGACCAAAAATGTCCAAACTGTAGTGCACAATTCAACCACACATATATTTAAAATAATGATGTTTTGGTTTTCACAATTACCACTCATGTGGTTGAATATCCTTGAAGAAACAGCAGACTACACCAGTTTTTTTCCTTAACCATTCAGATAAACAATTCAAGAATTTTTATCCTGAATTTTATATCCCTGTATTTTTCATAAAATTGTCAAAACAGATTTATTATACTATATGAATTATTCTTGCACATTTTATTAGATGCTGTCTAATAGATCACTCTGAATGACCATATTTGTAAAAGCAAAAAAACCTTATATTTCTACTTACAACAATTCTTAGCTTTTCGCGTAGAAGATCTAGTAGAAAAGGAAGGAAAATGCTGGATGTAGGCATGGAAAAAGTTTTTCATACTTTCTAGTGTGATAACGGATTATTTATTCATCATTTTGAGAATAAACATGGGAAAAAACTCTGCCCTCAATGTACTAGATAAGAGTATGTGGTCACCATGAAGATGTCTATATTTGAAGGGAATTTACCATGCTCATGCATTATTTGTAAATCCCAAAGCGATGTAGTTAGACTAAATATGACTACAAATGAAACAATAAAGGTCTTGAGAGTTAAATAATCTGTCAGAGCCAGAGGAATATTACAGCAACCTCAAAAATATGTGTCAAAGGAACCAGGACTGGTTATGAGACATGAAGTTTTTTTATGAAAATAAAACCATGAGAGCTATGAAAAAGTCTGTGCCCAAAGAGGATACTTTTATTTCAGATATCTGGTTTTCTGTGCCTTCTTACTCACAAATCTGAAAAGAAAGCACAGAACTGAGATTAGTGTGTTCCCTTGAGGACCCTCCTCAGGGCTCTCTTGATGTCCCTGTTCCTTAGGCAGTAGAAGAAGGAATTTAGCATGGGAGTGACCAGCATATACATCACCGAGGCCACTGCACTCTTCCTAGGTGAATGTGAGTAAGCTGAGCTCAGGTACACACCCATGCCAGTTCCATAAAATAAGCAAACTACTGACAGGTGAGAGCCACAGGCTTTATATTTCCCACTTGAAACTGGGACTATCAAAATGGAGGGAAGAATTTGAGTATAAGAGAGAATGATCAGTGAGACTGGTATTCCACCAAAGATGGCACCAAAAATGCATTAGTATGTTAATGATGGAGGTGTCAGAACAGGCCAGTTTGAGGAGTTGAGGAGGGTCACAGAAGAAATGTGGGATCTCCACGTCTGAACAGAACAGTAGTTGTGACACCAATAAGTGCTGCATCTGGGAGTCCAAAATACTAAACAGCAAAGACAGCAGAACCAGCTGGCCACACAGCCGGGGGTTCATGATAAATGTGTAGGGGAGAGGATGACAGATTGCCACAAACCTGTCATATGCCATTGTAGTCAGAATTAGACTGTCCAAACATCCAAAAAGATAGGAAAAGGACAACTGAAACAAGCAGCCTCTATAGATGTTTCCTCTCTGAGCGTGGCAATCCATAAGCATCTTTGGGACTGTGGTAGACATGAAACCAATGTCAGCAAGGACAGGTTGAAGAGGAAGAAGTACATGGGGGTGTGGAGGTGGGGGTCGGAGCTGACGGTCAGCATGATGAGTTGACTTCCCAGTACAGTGACCAGGTACATGGACAGAAACAACCCAAATAGGAGGGGCTGTAGTTCTGGGTCATCCAAGTGTCCTAAGGGGAAGAATTCTGAGACACTGGTTAGATTCTGTGGGTACAAGAGGTAGAGACATTTGCAAAAGAAAAGATGATTGATATAAGGAAATCATATACATACACCCACCATTGTATGTTTATTTCAGATTCAAGTACTTTCCTATATAAAATAGTCACCTATTCACCCTCGAGTAGCATATACCCTGGTACCTTACTAATACATCGAAGTTATTACAAACCCATACTTCCTAGAACGCCTTTCCATTTGTTTGTTTGTTTTTCAACTGTTATTCTAGACACTTGCTAATATACTGGTAGCAAAACATTGAGTTGAAAAAAATGCCATTAAATACTTGTTTTCTCCATTAAAAAACATAAGACATAAGAAATCTATATCCTTTTAAAAAGTAGTCCTATTAAAGGACATAAAAACACAGTCAAGGTTAGCGCGAACCGAGGGACTGTGGCAGAACCTGTGGGTTAGGTGGGAAGCTCGCCAGCCGGGAAGAAGGAAGGTGGCAGTGTAGAAGTCAAAAAGGACCTTCCCGAGTGAAAAATAAAGAGTGAATATACATGAGTAAGCAAGCACAGTGATCTTAAAAACCACAGAATTTCTACGGATTTACCTTCAAGTTCATTGACTCTATCTCCATGCTTTTATCAAAACCATCCAGAATGAAATGCAGATAACTCTTTAGAAGACTTCTCTAAGAAAAGTGTCTCCTGTGATCTGGAACAAAGACATTTTATAATCATATTTATCAAGCTGCGAAGAGGGAGTTTTAGTGAACGGAAGCAGCAGCATTCTGTCACCAGGAAACACTGCTTTATCCAGAATCGTTCGTCCTCAAGAACAACTAATAGATAACCAGAAACAATACAGAACAGCTCCCAGAACCATGATAGTGACTGAACACACAGCGCGCCTAGGACTGGAGCAGCTACACCGATGGAAAATCTTCGGATCTGTGAGTTCCCCAAAGACGTGGCAGCCGGCGCCCGGCGCCTGGCGCCCGTCCCCCATAGGCGGCTTCGCGGAGAGAAAGGAAGAGTAGCGGGGACTGAGTTCAACCAAGAGCCAATTGCGGCATTAATAAACAAATTCTGATTACTAAAAATAGGCCCCCAGCTCACGCGAAACTAGGCAAGTCAGAAGTCGCTTATTGGGCTAACCGAAAAAGAGGAAAGGGGACAAAACGGGGGTTTTCGTGGTGGTTTCTACAGAGACTTGGCAGCCTCTGGGTTCAGCGGTGGGACTTCTCGGGCTGCAACTGCCCCACACACAGGCAGAAACAGACTGCTTTCAGGGCTGTCTCCCACCTAAGCCTTCCCCAGGGGAGGGGTGAAGCCCAACTTAGGTGGAATCCCTCTCTAAAGGAACTCAGACCCCAGGGCTTGGCGAATTGAAGCCATTAAAACCAGCCTACAACCTCTCCTCTGTCTCGACCACGCCCCCAGCAGGGAGAGCCTTCCAAAGTTAAAGGAGACACGACATCTTTTGCTGGTGGGACCCTCAGGCAGACAAGCGC
>PVIY010061225.1:0-11319 GCA_004026745.1 Myrmecophaga tridactyla | reverse complement strand
TGCCCGTGGGGCCAGGAGGGGTCGGGGGCGCAGCGTCCGCGGACCAACCCCCGCCAGGGAGAGGGTTCTCCGCGTCCGGGCCGTGGCGGGGTGGGGGGAGGCCGGAGGAGCGGGGGGTTAAACATTGGGAACATTTTTAACTAATCAAAATATTTGCTGATGAGTATTTATTTTTACAAGAATTCGGTTTGGCCGGAGACGCCCCGAGCCGCGGCGCGGGCCGCCGCGTCAGGTGGGTGGCGGGGCCGGGGGTGGGGAGGGTGGCCGGGGCCGCGTCCGGTCGGGCAGGAGCCTTCCCCGGGCCCCCTTCTGCCCGCCGCGCTCGGAACCCACCCCAGGAGCCCAGGCGCCGGGGGCCCCGTGTCGGGTCGGGCCGGACGGGAAGGAGCGCGCCAGCCTTGCCTGTCCCAGCCGGCGCCGGCGACGCTGCGGGGAAAGCGAAGTCGGAGCTCTGCGGCCCCGGCGGAAGCGCAGACCGCGGCTTACCGGCCTCAACCCACCCTCTGTCAAGTCCTGTCTTCTTTTTAATTCCTTCCTCTCAGTAGTCACCCCCAAAGGCTGGCTTTTACCTTTATTGAAGTGAAGTTGGTGACGCTAGTTCTAAAGTGATTAAATAACTACTTCCTTCGAGTCACTGCAAACCCACTGGCCCTGATCGCGGAAAACTTTTCGAAGATTAAGTCGAATCAAGCTTGAAAACGGACAAACTGGTCTGCATAGTACAACCGAGACACCTGAAAAAATACTGAATCTTAATTAAAAAGAAAACAACCTTATTGACGGAGAAGTGGACATGGATATCCTAATTAGTCCTTGAGAAAATGGACTTGTATGGCATGCACAATTTAGCACCCCCTTGGAGAGTGCCTGCTAAAGAGGGATCCTCAAGGCCCTGTCCGGGAAAGGGAAGGCGGACATGCCTCTCCTGGAAGGGGCCTGCAGAGTACACCACCACGAGTTACCCCAAGGAAGTGTAAAAGAGCAGATATTTACACTTAAAGTGGGACCAAAGGGAGCAGAGTTGATCCGTTGTGAAAAAGAAGACTTCAGAAATTCAAGATGAAGTAGGACTTGTTCAAATATGTACAGAAGTAAAACATCTGAAGAGCCATACAGATCTTAAGCTAAATATCACTATTTAGTTTTCAAAAAGCAAGTGTTATACTGGGATATGGAAAGTAAAATGAACCATTAGGACCCATGCCCCCCCCATCCCTTTAATCTCAATACAGATGTTTGTATTAGAGGTTGATATTGAGTTTGGGGGGCCACAAGTGAGAAGATTTGGAAAATTAAAGCAACCCCTTCTCTCCTGTGCTTCCTCCACGCGCCTGGTGCACGTTCTGGAAGCTCCTGGCCTTAATGACTGAAGGACAGCTACCACCTGAGGTTGGCCCACAGTGTCCCAAATCAAAATTAAATTATCTGTGTCCGCACAAGGAGTGAGAGGAGCTGTGGGGCTTTTAGGTAAAAACTATTCATGGGCCTAAATTCAGAACAGAAAGGGAAAGACAGCACTAATTAATATTGCCTGCCCTTTATAAAATTTTGAAACTACTTGGCAAAGAAGAAAGGACTAAGGAAAGTAAAAAGTTCAGAGAAGATAAAAAAATCTTAGCTGAGGCCCTTAATTCCTTGGAATCAAAGAAGAGAATGAATTTCAGTATTTCCAACTCAAATCTTCTTTACTCAGTGACCCCAGCTAAGGGAACACGTTTTGCTCCTGCCCTTTAAAAGAGGGCATCAAAGAAGCACCTGTTGTCTGGGAAACCAGTGAGAATGCCCAGCTGGAAGGTGGCGCATTCCCTCACCACGCGGCGGCTTCCGACGCTCCGCGCTCCCTGGGGCAGCCGCGCAGCTGCAGACCCAGCGCTGACCAAGCCCGGCCGTCCTTCAGGACCACACCAGGACACTGCAGAAGGGCCACCATCCCCCCAAAGTTTCTCTAGCTTCCTTTTCCATGACCTCTTACTGCTCTTTTCAAATTTTAATAGCACGCTTCCTTTGGGTACCACCTTTTTAGCTCCCCTGTAAGCTACTCTGGCCGCACATATGCCACGGCCATGACGACAGCGCTGTGCTAAAAGCCCTGACTGATGCTGTAATAGGAGACAGCAGCTAACACGCATTTAGCCCTGTCATGTGCCGGCCGGTGCCTCACGTGCATTCCCAGTAACCCTATGGGGTGGGCATCACTGCCTATTTTACACATGAGGAAATGGGGGCTCAGGGAGGTTAAAGACTCCTTCACCATGCTGACAATAAATGAGTAGCAGAGCTGATTCTCAAATCATTTTTCCAGGACTCCTGAGCCTGTGCTCTTAACCAGTGCGTTATCAGTAAGCCCGTCTTTATGCACATGGTGGACCCCTAAAAATGTCTCCAGAGGATAATGTAAAATTTACATTTCAATGCCCCTGGGAACAAAGATTTCTTACTAGAAAGCCTAGTATTTTGAGTAGCAACACTTTTCTTACTGGGTAGAAATAATTGTATTTCCAGTTTCCACAACATATTAATTTTTGCCCTTTAAAAAAAAACAAAAGCAAAAGCAAAGGTCTCTTTCCATCCTCACGATGACATTCTGTTTTGCCCCTCCCCTGAGGCTGTATCATTCCTTACGCTGCAGGAAGCATGATTGAGTGCTTTCATTTTTAAATGTATTAGACACCACATTGTCAGGAAAAGTTACTTAACCCATTTGTCGTTCCAAAAATATCTAAAACTTGTGAGGCATAGAAAAAAAAATCAGGCTTACACAAAACTGAGTTTGCCAGGTCCAGCAAAAGTGGGGGGCTCAGGGCAGACTCTGAGGGGAGAGGGTAGGGAACCCAGTAAAGTGCCTCAAGGCCTGGAGCTGGACCCCTAAGAGGACAGTCCTGGGCGTCGGAAGTAGGAGTCCATCAGTCAGAGCAGAGAGAACAGGACGCAGGATCCTGAGCTGAGGGGCTCGATTCCTCAGAGGGGACGCCCCGTTTTCCCTCCTATAAAATGAGCTGCTAACACTGGTGCTTAACTTCTAAGTAAATGTGCTGTCAAAATGAAGGAGAAATTTGGTCAAGTACCTTGAGTGTCTTTGGGGAACAGCATCACAGGAAAGTTCTTATAAAATGACAGTGTCTCGCTCCACACACAGAACTAATTTCTTCCTAAATAATGGGATTGATGACCTGAATAGCTTTCAGAGCACAATGGACCCATGTCATTTAGATAAACTCTGCCTGGGGTTGCAAAGGGAAAAGAGAGCCAATCCCTACAAACCCTCCAACTCCATGTGCCTTTAGACAGGCCAGGCTCTCCCAAAAAGGAGCGCAGAAGGACGCTGCCCAGTGAGTCCCCCAGGTTTTTACATTCCAAAGTGTCCCATTAAATGAATCCAAGGAATTGCTTCTGAAATCATAAATGCCAAGAGACAATGAAAGTTGCAATCACAAGGGGTAACAGAAGCCAAACACATTAGGAACATGTTCCTTGGACAAATAGCATAACCCCGGGCACGCAGGAACACATGGTTTGCCTCAAACATGTTTCATTTTGTCATCGCACCAAGCGCACAGTATTTCTCCTTGGGTGCAAGAGTGATTGATTTCGCTGGGAGAATTGTTTGTACGAACATGAAAGTTGCCAAAGCAAACACATTGGAGGGAAGTGTGGAGAAGGGGAGTAAGAGTATTTGGAGTAGATCTGGGTTTGGGAAGTTCATGCAGAGGTGAGACAGTGAGATGTAGAACAAATAAAAACATTCTGCACACTTCATCTACATAAATTATGTTCAGAAATTCGCTCTGTGTAGACATTAGCTGTGCAGCTCCAACCCTCCCTAGTGTGCCTCTAGAATGCGGGCACCAACCCAATTTTAAGTGAATGATTTGTAACTTTTACTCCACATAAATGAATCTATTACTATTTAGACACCCTGATTTTAGTCCACAAAACCCATGCAGTCATTGTAAAAAAAAAAACCAACAATAATCTATTTGCCTTTTGTAAGAATGCTCTATTATTGACTTGTTTTAATAGATGTGTCTCATGATATCTTGACAAAATGGAAAATACTAAGAATATTTCCTTTGCTCTGTTTCTCTACAATTAAAAAATAAATGTTTTGGTTCCTTCCCCATGGCCTCTCTTTAGAGCAGCTCGTAACACGATAGCTGGCTCCATCAGCAAGTGACAGCAGGACACAGCCACAGCCGATCAGAACCTGACTGCGGAAGGGACATCCCGTCTCTTGACTGCATTCTGCTTGATGGAGCCAAAACACTATATCCAGCCCACACAGAGGAGGAGAGGATGGCATGCTGCACGAATGCCAGGAGGGCTGGGTCATTGTGGGGCACGTCAGGAGCTGCCCACCACCTCCCTCATGACCATCAGAGGGCGGTTTACTTCCCTCGCATCCCAGATCCGTGGTTCTCACAATGGGATTCCTGGACCTGCACCATCAGCCTCTCTTGGGAACTACAGATTCTCAGGCCTGCTCCAGAATATCGAATCAGAAACTCTAGGAATGGGGTTCAGCACACTGTCTTTACACACCCTCGATTGTGAACAGGCTAAAGTTTAAGAAGTATTGCACTAAAGTCAAAGGGAGCAGAGCTGGCTGAGCCTCCCCATTTCCCTCTAACTGGCCAGGAGAATTGGTTATAGCCTTCCCATCCCCGGTAGCACAATAATAATGCAAGTAATGATTCTGCAGCACAGCCATGCCTAAGACCCAACTACTCCATTGGCAAGTAAAATGCAAGAAATGCATTCCATTGTTGTAATCTAACACCTCCTTCCCAGATTTCTGTGGATAAAACTCCCCACATCTTCAGCATGCTCATGGCTACTGGCATAATTTTCAATGGCGATGACTTGTGACATAAACCAGCAGACACCTTACAGTGAAACCTCAAATAGCAAACCCAGAAGACTTATCTGGTTTTCCCTTACCTTGAATTAAGCTTTTCAATCTAGCAGACCTCATGCACCTAACCCCACAGGCTGGTGTTTTGTAGGTTTTAAGGCCCAAAGAAACAAGTTCATTTGGACAAAGCTCCAACCCAACACGTCAACAGAAAAAAATTCATTCAGTTGTAAAAACGCCATATTTGTCGAAATACCTTAATTCTCTAAGAAGGTTTTTCCCTAAACCCTATACTCCTCCCCCTGCCAAAAATTTGTAATGGCCACAGGTGTGCTCCTAAACTATGCTGGCCAAGAATAGCTAATTCCATGTACTAGGTCCTTCTAAGTAGGAACACAGACTCTGAGGTGAGATGGCATTACAGCCACAGAATGCTGAGGCCAAACCCCACCACTCCCCAACCGTGCCCTTCTGGTCTCTTTACCATCCTTTCACGCACATCATTTTTGGGAGGCTTCTGCAGTGTTGTAGAAAGAATATAGTTTGACTTGGAAGATCTGAGTTCAAATCTAAGCTCTCCTACTTACTACCTGTTTGGCCTTACATGAGATACTTAACTTCTCTGAGCTTCTGTTTCCTAATGCAAGACAAGCCAAACACCGATCATACCTGATGAAGAAATAAAAGTGACATAATGCTCAAAGTTCCAAGTTAATAGGAGGTATGTAAGCATACCTTCTCTTCCCTTTGCATTTCCAGTAGTGCTTAGCATAACATCTTGTACATCTTAAGTCCTCTAAAAATGTTAGGTTTTTAGAGCCAGGGTGGACATTTTGGGACACAGATAATGAGCATACAATATAACCAACCAATGTTCTAGTCGACTATCCATGCGTAGACTGGGCAGTTTCTCCCCTCGTCTTTTTTTAAAATATATTTTTATTTTAAACAAACAAACATACAAATAAACATTCTTGACATGTAACAATCAATGGCTCACAATATCATCACATAGTTGTGTATTCATCACCATGATCATTTTTTGAACATTTGCAAAAGAAAGAAAAAGAAAAAATTCATGCATGCCATACCCCTTACCCCTCCTTCTCATTGATCACTAGTATTTCAATCTATTCAATTTATTTTAACCTTTGTTCCTCCTATTATTTGTTTATTTCTTATCCATATGCTTTACTCATCTGTCCATACTGTAGATAAAAGGAGCATCAGACACAAGGTTTTCACAATCACACAGTCACGTTGCAAGAGCTATATCATTATACAATCATTTTCAAGAAACATGGCTACTGGAACACAGCTCTACATTTTCAGGCAGTTCCCTCCAGCCTCTCCATTACACCATAAACTATAAAAGGGAATACCTACATAATGCATAAGAATAACCCCCAGGATAACCTCTCAACTCTGTTTGAAATCTCTCAGCCACTGACACTTTATTTTGTCCCATTTCTCTCTTCCCCTTTTCGGTCGAGAAGGTTTTCTCAACCTCTTGATGCTGAGTCCCAGCTCATCCCAGGATTTCTGTCCCATGTTTACAGGAAGGTCCACACCCCTGGGAGTCATGTCCCACGTATGGGGGGAGAGCAGTGAGTTCACGTGCCATGCCGTCCCCTCTATTGACACCTCACGAAGATTCTCCTGAAGAATCTTTCACATTGTTTATATGGCGTATTAAATGTGTTAATCTGAATAGTTAATTCAAGAACCCTGTGTGATCGTGCTGGTTATGGTTGTGCTGCCCTCGCAGCGGGATAATAATGCATCCAATGAGTTTGCAACCCAGTGATGCCTAAGACCCAGGACCCCATTGGCACCTAGGTGGTTAATGCAAGAAATGCATTCCACTGGTGTAATCTGACACCCTTTCCAGATTTCTGTAGATAAAATAATGGAAAGTTTTCCCATACTACACAAACTTTAATTTTGAAGGGTATGCATCTTATCTGGCAACCCTAAAACTATATGCTGAATGAAAAAAAAGGCTAAACAACAGTGATTCTACTTCTGATCTACTGCCATTTAGCTGCTTCAATTCAAAATGCATACCAAATTATGAGGAGTTTTAATCTGTTCTTTACATTTATTCTTGCCTGTCAACATTGGAAACAAATCAGTAATTGTAACAAGAAACGATTTTCATATTTTGCTTGTGAATGTGCTTAATTATTTTCATTTGTATATAATTTATGCAGATATTTTTAGGTATTTTAACTTAAAATGGATTTCTTTGGCTTAAGTTATTTTTCATGGAGCTTTTGTGTGCCTTTTACTTTGTTTTACTACCACTATCAATCCAATTAAATTACCCTGTTACTTAAATGTAACCAAAAAAAATTGCATACCAAAAACAATTCAAAAAGAAACTTAGCAAATTTTCTAATCCAGTTTCATAGTATTCTTTAATTAAAAAAAAAACAGATCTTGCAGTCCTAATACTGTGCCTTAAAAGTATAGAGAACTTTAAAATACTATACTATCCCAAAGTCCCATATGGAATGTCTGTTTTAATTACTGACTTGTGGGTATATAGGTGTATTTGCTTACTTAATACAAATCAATTTTTAGTTCAAGCAAATAAATGAAGACATGAAATAAATATACTTAGTTTGAAGGGAACGAGTCTTTATAGGTGCAATTTGTACAGAGCTACTGTTTCCTGTGTCATCATCTCCTTATATTAGCGCATTAACTGAGAATGGCTGCTTCAGACTTCAAGCAATAGTTGATAAACCTTTTATTATAGCCTGTTAGTATGCAGGTATTAAGTGGGTTCAAGGATATTCTTACATATTCAAATATTTCTGCACTTTTTAAGTTAATATAGATAAATAAATTGCAGGTGTTCTAAAGGGAAAGCAGAGAAACTTCCTTGAAAGCTCCTGTTTTTATTACAGAAAAGATAAACAGGAGGAAGAAGAAGGAGAAACTTATACCTAGAAAATTACACCCAGAGGTAAATGGGGATTATGGGTACATCTATACTAGTCCTTGAATTTTGGTCAGACCAATCTGTATTTTCAGCCAGCAAATGTCAGATATCTGGGAGTATGAATGATTACAGCCCTACTGCTCTGTATGGAAACTGTAGCTCCATTAGGCTTAAATTTATTATTAGAGCAGTTTCTTAATTGTTTTGCCACTGGATATGTAGACAGGTCCAATCAACTCCAAATCATTATACCCAGATTATTCACCTAGTAGATTGGTCAACTTATTCTTTAGTCAAAAAAATTACTGAATGCTAATGATGTGCAAGTCATTGCAAAAATACAAAGATTACAATGTATTGCCCTCCTTTTAAGTGGTTTGAGACACAGTGGACACAGACACTTCGCCGGAGTTCCTATAGGGTAGGTGCCAAGTAAATGGTACAAACAAATTCTTCGGGTTTGGGAAAAGAAATCCTTCAACAGGGGCGGCAAAGACTAATGAAGCCCATGTTCTGGAACCAGACCCAGGGTTTGGATTCTAGCTCACCCTTTTATAAGTACATGACAATGACAGACTACTTCACCTCGCCACGCTCCAGTTTCCCCCTCTGAATAAGAGGAGTGATTGCACCTCATAGGATGCTCATGAGAATTAAAGAAGTTACCTGGCACAGTAACTAGCACAACGTGCTCGTACAAGTTAACTAGTAGCTGGAGTGACAGGATCATGGAGAAGGGTCTTAGGTGAGGAAGACTACAGAGAGAAGAGAAGACGCCACAGGAGTGGAGAAGTGTGTCATCAACTGTCCTGCAAAAGGCAGGACAATGACAGTATCTCCTGGGATAGTTCATCTGATGCTGTTGTAAAAGCTCTTCTTGAATAGAAGGCAAAATTTCTACCTCACGTAACCAACAGAGAACAATTTTAGTTCTTGAGCAGAAGTGTGACATGATAAAGAGATTTTCAGAAAGTGACCCTGCAGTGTATATTACACTAGAGGTAAGGAAACTCGAGGCAAAGACGATTTCAGTGGTATAGAGACAAGTTAGACAACTAGTCCAGTTAAATTGTCCATTTCATGCTAATTTAAAAAAAAAAACTTGTTTGCCCCTCTCGTTTTTGTTTTTTGGAGGAAGACAAGTGGAGACGGTCAGTAGGACTGGCAAACAGACATCCTTACCAAAGGGAGAAATTATTTGGGGAGCGTAGCATTAAGAGTCTAAAGGATTTAATAATACATCTGTTTCACCTAAAGAATCATGATGTTTTTGATTTTTGATAAAGGTAAACTCTTTTGCCTCAGGAAAATTGATGAGCTTAATTAGAAACATTGGTGCTTTCCAGCTGAGTAAATCTGGGAAGTTTGAGCTTTTTTGTTTTGTTTGTTTTGGTTTTTGTCTCTTAAATTGATTGCTCTTAGTTCACATAATAAAAAGGTTGAAAATGATATTTTAGGAATATATTTTAAAAGCAAAATAATTGCTATAGATTTCTGAAAGGCATCTCTAAGAATTGGGAACCAATTCTTCATCCCTCACTAACTTTGTAGAAAATTCCTGATATCCATATAGTAGCATAAGTGGTATAGAGGCAGGGAAATAAGGGCCCACTGCAGATGATACACTGTGATATAATTATTCTGAAATTACCATCTCGGTGGGGGTGGTGAAGAAGAGAGAAGGCAAGTCTTTTCAGAAGAAGAATGGACCAGAGTTGGTGACTTAAGGTAATAAAGGAATAAAAGGTAACTCTGAAAGTTTTAAGCCTGGGTAATCAGAAAATGGAATACTACTGATAGAAGTAAAGCACTCGAGACAGGAAGCCAGCCATGGAGAGAGGACGGCTTAGAAAGGTTAGGGTTGAGGCACATGTCTAGCAGAGAGCTGGAAATTTAGAACGAGAGCTTGGAGATGTTGGCAGATGCGGCGCTGAGGAAAGCAATCCAGTAAGGGAGAGCTTGATGCTATGGTGGGGTGGCTTCGGTGAACCATCAGTTTGTTTTCCCCCTGTCCAACTATCTTCTTCATTCTTCCCAAATGGTCCCAGCTAGTGGTCTATCCCCCTCCTTTGTGTTCCTTTCCACCCTTTATCAGGCTGGATATTAAGAACAGGCTATAAATGCCTGAGAGCCGTCTCTAAAAATTGCTCTTCTCCTACTTCTCCTTTCCCATTCAGAAGATCATGTGTCCCAAAGAACTTTTTCATTTAGGAACCGAAGTCATTTTTTAGAAATATGCTGGGAGGATTCAACATACTTCAGCAGCTGACCACGTGCTCGACAGAAGGGACTCCAACTCCACCCTTCCCTGCTGCTAACATCCAAAGTGAGTCTAGGCTCTGCAAAAAAACCTCCAGATCTGGGGAGATCAGACTAGGAATGCCCACTGAGTACTTTCAAAGCTCTTGTTTGATTCAGTTTCATGAGCTTCCAATATATGTTTTTTTATTTTTTTGGAGTGCATAAGCTGAGACTCAAACAGTCTCCTGCTTGGCAGGCGAGAATTCTACCACTGAGCTACTGGGCACCCCTCTGATAAACTCTTAACAGCTTGCTAAAAACACCCTGCTCTTTCACGCTGCTTTATATGTTCTAGTCCCACGTATGATTTCTATACCTTCACTGAGGCTCGTGTCAAGCAGCACCACCTCTGTGAAACCTCTTGACCTTCAGACAGCTATTCCTTTCTCTGTGATCCTATAAAAATCAGCTCAAACTTTTATTCACATGACATATGGTATTTTACTTAGTATGCATTCTTCCCCCTCCTCCAAGATGTCTTAGTTTTCTTTGTAACTACAGCACATCAGACCATGCCTTGCACACAGTAGGTGCTTATTAAATGCAAGATAAATAAATGAAAGAATGAACAAATGATCGTGTGTAGGTTTTTGGTGTCCCTGGATCACTTATCTCAGCCACAATATCAGTGTTTTAAGATGATCTTTATCTGTATTTCCTTCAATTCTTATGCCACTTTATATATATAATGTTATATAAACCCAACAATCTGGTAACAAATTCTCAAGTGTTGACACTTTTTATAGTATTTAATAAGAAGTTGTCTTTGTTATTAATTTTTCATGTATTTTATTGACTTTTTAAATGAAATTGGTCATAATTTTTAGAGAACTTCTGAAAGGGTATTATAAACAAAGCAATGTGTCTTAAGCTGTTGCATTTTTAATGTAATATGCTGTTTTCAAGCAAATCAAGAAGTGAACAAATATTTTCAATTAATTACTAGAGGTTTTCTATTTTAATCATTTTTATCTGGTTCTTCTGCTCAAGTTCCTTGGACTCTGTGTGGTGCCTTCCTACTTCTTTGAACAGACAGAATATCTGCATGAGCAGGTAGGTGAATGAGTGAAATAAAAGAGGCCAGTCTCTCTCTCCCCAAATAAATCTCTGAAAATAATAGGACACATATGTGCAAAAGTGGGAAACCACTAACAATATTTAGAATTCCACAATTCCTAGTGGAAATAAAATAATAAAGCAATAAAACATTCAAGGA
>PVIY010061224.1:0-11319 GCA_004026745.1 Myrmecophaga tridactyla | reverse complement strand
TTTTTTTAATTATTTTTTAAATACCAAAAAACACCAAACAAATGCAAACATTCTTAACTTTTGATCATTCCATTCTACATATATAATCAGTAATTCACAATATCATCACATAGTTGCATATTCATCATCATGATCAGGGAAAGAAGTTTTTAAGTAATATACAAAGAGCACTAACCAAGAAGAGGAAAACTATACTGTGGCAGTTAGATTCAGGTGTCAACTTGGCCAGGTGAAGGCACCTAGTTCTATTGCTGTGGACATGAGCCAATGGCATGTGAACCTCATCTGTTGCTCATTAACATCTGCAGTCGGCTAGGAGGCGTGCCTGCTGCAATGAATGATGTTTGATTTAACTGGCTGGTGCTTAAATGAGAGAGCTCAATGTAGCACAGCCCAAGCAGCTCAGCTTCCCTCATCTCAGCACTTGTAGCTCAGCCCAGGCCTTTGGAGATGCAGAAAGAAATCACCCGGAGGAAAGTTGTTGGAACCCAGAGGCCTGGAGAGAAGGCCAGCAGAAATCACCCTGTGCCTTCTCATGTAAGAAAGAACCTCAGTGGAAAGTTAGCTGCCTTTCCTCTGAAGAACTAACAAAATAAATCCCCTTTTATTAAAAGCCAATCTGTCTCTGGTGTGTTGCATTCCAGCAGCCAGCAAACTAGAACATATACATTTGACCACATTAATAGTAAGACCTTTCTGTGATACAAGAGGATAAAAGACACAGAAAAAGGCCCTAAAAAAGCTCAGAGAGAAAAGCCAGCGAAGCTGGGAGAAGACAGAGAGAAGCCACGGCAACAGGGAGGAAGCTGCTGAAGCCAGGTCTGGAGGCCACAAAACCCAGAGCAAAGGGGGAGCCCAGCAGACACCGCCATGTGGAGCCGGTGACAGGGGAGCTGAGGTCGCCTTGTGCCGGGCTCCGGGGAAAGCACTGCCTGTTGATACCCTGAGTTGGGCATTTTTACAGCCTCAGAACTGTAAGCTTCAACTCTGAGACTTAAAAGACATAAGGACTTGGGGGAGGGCTGCCACCTCTATTGACCTGGGGACTTTATTTAAAGGGGTTCCAGAGAAGAGGGGGCTGTTGCCATGTGGGGAGGGACCCTCCCCAGTGCTACCGACACCCAGATGGCCAGTAGAGTGGAAGGAACACACAGCGGCTCCGTGCTTCCCTGTGCGGCCGGCACCCCGGGAGGCCTGGGTTTCCCGCAGAGGACTCGGAACACGTTTTCTAGGACCTGATCTTGGTACCGAGCTCAACTGAAAGAGCTATTCCAGCCCACCTGCTATATTCTCACGTACCGCCTCGCTTTCCTACTCCAGTAGTGACTCCTTCAATTACTTTTAGGGCTACATTTCAATTTTTTAAAAAAGCATGCTGCTTGTTAAAATTTTAATGCAGACTTCTTGGACTAGTTTACTCCAGGAAAAAAACTCCACAAAGCTCTCAGAGGCATTCCCTTGTCTAGTCCAGCAGCAGATAGCGGCACAGCTGCTCCAAGATTTCATCACTAGGTCAGCGCTACAGGATTGTTCACATTTGTGATGGTTTGGTGATGTGTACCCCAGAAAAAAAATGTGCTCTTACACCTAATCCATTCCTGGGTGTCTGGACCCTTGTAAATAGGACCCTCTGATGAAGTAAGATGTGACCCAGGATGGGTCTCAATTCAGTTACTGAAGGCCATAGAGGGAAGGTCACAGAGAGAGAGAAAGGCACAGAGGAGGCAGCCAGAAGCCAAAAGTCAATGGAACCAGAAGAGAAGGGGGAGGCTGCCACGGGCAGGGGAACCGGGGCCGAGGGTCGCCAGCAGCCAGCCCCAGGGGAACCAGGGACAAGGGTCGCCAGCAGCCAGCCCCAGGGGAACTGGAGCCAAGGGTCGCCAGCAGCCAACCCCAGAGTGCCAGTCTTCAGGAAGAAAACGTTGCTCTGATGACACCTTGATTTGGACTTCTCCTAGCCTCGAAACTGGAAGCCAATAAATTTCCATTGTTTAAACCAACCCATTGCATAGTACTTGCTTGAGCAACAAGGAAACTAAAACAACCTTTAAAGGAACAGTTATGTGTTGGGACTATGACTGTACCCAAAGAAGACAGATGGATGGTGCAGAAAAGAGACATATCTAATTTAAACAAATCACTCTGGCATTTAGCAGATCGAGACTGCCGAGGACAGGGCTATTGTCACTAGGCTAACAGTGGGACTCCAGTTCTCTCAGCCCCAGTGTGGATGGATGGACGGAAGTGGGTGCCTGTCATTCGTGAAGGCTTCGTTGCCTGTTGTAATAATATAACCATCAGTTTCGATTGGGAACAAGACCTCTCACAATGGTGCAGAATTGAGGCTAACTCTTTGAGGGCAGTTTGTCAATGCCAGAATACATCTTCAATTGGACCAAAAAATTCACTTCTAGGATTTCATGGTTTCCAAAAAATATGGTAGGTCTTTTGGAGCGTGGTGGAACAGTCTCCAGGATATATAATTTTTTTTTAAGTACAGAGAACAAGGGGTAGAGTTTGAGTCCATTAGATATATAGATACAGATATCTAATAAAATACAAACACTGTTCATTATGTGTTTCATCTTATACATAAAGCCCTGCGTGTCAACCAGGTTGGTCATTTCTAAAATGGTCTCTTACTACCGAGCACAAAGCCCTTAGCCCTACTGAAATGGGTCACTAACGTCTGCCAGGCGTATGGTTTCCTGGGGAGGCTCTGTAGTGCGCGTTTGTGGATGCAGAGACCATCTCTAGCAAATGCAGACCCGCAATGGTGGCTGCCCGGGAGTGGCTAAGGAGAGTATTTATTGCTGCATAGCCTTTTACCCTGCTTGAATGTTTGCAATGGGCAAGTAAAAACTAAACTCTCAGTTCCAGATGTATGTTAATACATCAGTCCTCTTTGATATTTCTCCTTAAACAGGAGGGAAAAAGTGACAGGAAAATGGGTACCTTCCTGGATAGTGAATAGTAAATACTGGGAGAAATTGGCAATAGGATAGTTTTTCTTAACCCCTTAACAAATGCCCTGGTCGCCCTTGTATATGCCTGGAAGATTTTTATTTGTTAGCTTTCTGTTGTTTTTTTGTTAACTGTGGAATTACTCAGAAGGGGATAGTACAATGAACCTGAGGCAGGAGAGAATGGGGCATCCGGGCTATGACCACGAGTTCTCCACCCGGTCCTGAAAGGACATCACTGGCTCAGGCCAAGAAGGTTGAAAACTAGTCTCCTACCAGGCCCACAGAAAGAACTCTGAAACAATGTGACAAGTGCATAACAAAACAGCCACAAACGCAGGTGGTAATCAACTCTTTTGAAACAATATGAACACCTAACAGTCATGGAACCCAGGGAAAATTAAAATTTACTGTGAGCTAAAGCCCCTGTAAAACAAGCCAGCCCATGCCACTCAGGGCGTGACTCTCCCTTGAGCTCTCCCATGCTAATTCCTTTAGTGTGCACGCCCCCTTCAATAAAATTTTGCTGTTTGCTTTCACTTTATTTTCACATGTACACTCCCTTCAGTAAGTCTTGCCGTTGGCCTTCAGTATATTTTCTTGTCCTTGAATTCTTTCTTGCGGCAAGACTCCAAACCTGGAGCAGGGCTTGGTTTGGCATGCCTGTCTCCAGTTACATCTGTGGCCAGCCAGCCAGCAACAGTCGCTTTCCACAGAACTGTGTTTCATAAGCCATGCCCCTTGACACTCATTCCTGCTGCACTGCTTGGCCCTTTCTCCATATCTTTCTTTTCCTGGCCACCATTCTCCTCATTCTTGCATTCCTTATAGTTTCTGTTTTCCCCTGGGGGGCTGTGACATGTCTGACCCCTCAGAAACATTCTTAATTCATGTTTCCTTCTTCTGTCCTTCCCTCCTTCCAGCCCTTGCACATCTGCCTCTTGCCCTTTCTGCATCTTCTGAAGTAGTCTTTGTCTTCTCTTCCCTTATTCTGCTTTTTGGTTTTTGCTTTTTCTAAGACCCTGCTATGGCCAAGCCCCTTGGTTCTCTCTCTAGGAAAGTCCTGTCTGGGCCCTGGGTCTGACTCTCTCTCCTTGGTCAGAACCAATGATTAGTGAGAATTCTCAGTGTCCTCTGTCCCTCTGCCTCCCAGTTTTGGGAGACTCTTCTTCCCATTATTTCCTTCTCATTCTCCTCCAACCATGGCCCACTCCTTTCTCTCTAGTGTCCACCTCAAGACTCCTTGTGGAACCAAGTGCTCTCATCTTCCTGTGGCCCTTATGCTCCCCCTGAGGATAGTCATTCTTCCTTGCCCCTGGCCTGTCCTTTTCTATCAACTTGCCCCCAAAGACATTTTAAAATATATACTTTTCCATCTCCTTGTCTGCAGATGGCCTGGAGGCACTCTCAGAGACATCCTCTCCTCACTCTCCCCACTGTAGGAACCCTCCTCCCCAGGAGGGACCTGGGGTTAGGAATGGGGGAGCAGGAGTCCCTTCTCTCCAAGCTCTCTGTTCATGTTGGTTCCTGGATAGGGTCATGAGTGAAGCTTTCCAAAAAATGCCCTTCTGCAAAGGGTGGGAAAGGAGCAGCAGTCTGGCTTGGAGCTCTAGGTGAGAAGCCGGCTCACCAGCCCTCTGAGTCCAGCTCAGGCCACCCATCTCCAAGTCACAAGCTCTAGCTCTCTCCCAGGCGGATGCCCAGGGCAAGGAGGATTTGCAGGGGGTTCCTCGTGATGGGCACACAGGATGCCAGGCCTCCACGACTGAGTATCCCATGTCTCTCTCCTTTCAGAAATGTGGACCATGGATCCAGCATTCCAGTCGACAGCCCACTAGGATGCCTTGTGAAAAAGTTGGAATGACCTACCAACCACATAATTAAAAAGGAAAAAGTTAATTTTTTATTGTAGTGTTGCTTGTCCCCAACATAGGATGCAGTGCAGAGAGCCGTGGGCCTCAAAAGGGCACCCGTGGCTTTAACACCATTCTCCAATTAGGTCTCCTACTTTCTAGGCCAGTCAGACAGAGACATAAGGAAAAAGTCACAAAAGATGTCCCCGGGGCCCCGAACACCTTGAGTGACCTTATGAGCACCATCCTTTCTGTTTCTAATAACCAGGACAGGACTGCAAAGCAGGAGAGAGCAGGTCTTGGAGTAGCCTGTAAATAAAGCTGTGGTTATGAGGGAACACTCTGCCTTGGAATTAAGTATATTGGGAAAAACTTCTCCCAGTCACCAAGAAGCAAATGCTTTAGCCCATACCCGCCTAGTACGTCCCACACCTGCTGAGGAGGCTGCTAGGGTGGGCATAGGGAAGCAGCCACGGGGAGGCAAATGGCAAAAGCGTCAGACACTGTCTCAAAGACTCATTTGTTAACTGTTATACATTCTGTGAAGCTAGCTCCCACTTTGCCCTCATTCAGCTCCGTACAGTAGTAGACATAAAGCTAATATGCCACTAAAGGGTTAACAAAGCTATAAAGACAAAATATATTCATGGAAGTGTGGGCCATGGTGGCACAGTGGCAGAGCTCTCGCCTGCCATGCCGGAGACCTGGGTTCGATTCCTGGTACCTGCCCATGCAAAAGAAAATATATATATAATAAATATATATATATATATATATATATATAATATATATAATAAATATATATATATTCATGGATTTCAAAATTCACACAGTCAAATTGTTTTCTGGGGGAAATGATGTAATACCTATATGTCCCATTAATCCTTGTTAAAAGATTGTATATTACTGTTTCAAAATGCATTAACTAAAATATTTTAAGTATTTGGCATAATTCTGACCAGTTTGATTTCAATGGTAATTGTATGTTGTAAGATGTTTGCTTTGAATTATTGGTTTCTTTGAATTATTGATCCATTTTTAGTAAGAGATTATAAAAGTTTTTTCTGAATAGTCAGTGTAAAAGGCAGAAGGCCTGAGTTCTTCCTCAGACTTAGGTTGACTTTATTATGTCCTTGGTTGGTTTAAAAAAAAATCAGGTGTTCTCACTTTTAAAAGAACTGTCTTTTCCTTAACTTTGGTTAAATAAGCAGCCAAATATGGTTTCAAACCTGACAACCTTTGACATTTTGCTTTCTCAAGGTCAAACCCTAAAGGATATCTTTATATTCCAAACTGCTGCAAAACATTTGTTCTTTCAGCTTGTAAAAAAGTAAGCGCTAAAAATGACAAAGTTCCTTTAATGCATTATAAGTTGCATAAGATATGTTCAGAAAATGTTACAAAAATTAAGAGAATGTCTAGCCTTATGTTGCTTACTGATCTGCAAAATATTAAACAATACAGTGCTTCAAATTATAGTTTTAATTATTTTTAAATTTCAAACATCACAAGAACATCCCAATTTCCTTGTCAGTTACATTGTTTTACTCTAATGCTTCTCTGAAAGTTCTTACAGAACTTTCTCTGAAAGTTTTACAGGCCAGGGAACCATCTTCAACAAAAAGAGACTTTTAAAGAAAGCAAGGCAAGCATGTAAACTATATTCTACCTGTTACTTAACATAACCCTAGTGAAAATATAAAGAAGTTAAACCTATCTTTTAACTGCTGTGCGTACATGTTTAAATCAGGCTCCTTATGCCAAGCATGGGGTCTCCCCATCTGAGCTATTGGCAAGGCCAGTTTCTCTAGTCCCAAATCTATACAGTTATCAGCCACATCAAGCCATGCCCCAAAGCTAGATGAAAACACCTCGCCACTAGGGACACCTGTAGCTCTGACCACTGGAAAATGACCAGGTCACTTTGGCTCTTCAGTGGGCACTGCCTCCAAACTCACTCTTTTGGATAGAGCTGTAGGGTGCTATATGAGACCAGTGGAACCCTGGAGCCTGTGTTTCAGTTTGTGAAATTGCTGGAATGTAATATACCAGAAATGGAACAGCTTTTAACAGAGGAATTTATTAAGTTGCAAGTTTACAGTTCTAAGCCCATGAAAATGTCCAAATCAAGGCACCAACAAGAGGTTACCTTCACTCAAGAAAGGCTGATGCCATCTGGAACACCTCTGCGAGCTGGGAAAGCAAGAGACTGGGGTCTGCTAGCTTTCTCTACCAGTTTCTTCAAACATCTTCCTCGGGCACATTTTCCTTCTGCATCTCCAAAGGGCTCTGCCTCTGTGGGCTCTGTTGGTTCTGAAGCTTTTTCCAAAATGGTTCCTTCTTAAAGGGCTCCAGTAAGCAACCCCACCTTGAATGGGTGGAGAGACATCTCCATGGAAACCACCTAACCAAAAGCCACCACCCACAATTGGGTGGGTCACATCTCCATAGAAAAAACATAATAAAAAGGGCCCCACCCAGCAATACCAAATAAAGGTTAAAGAACATGGCTTTTCTGGAGTACACAACAGTTTCAAACCAGCACAGCCAATTTTCCCGTTCTTAAGAAAACTGAACACGTGAGAAAAGTAGTATACAAAACCATCTGGCCTTAGTATATACTCACTGCCACTCAAGGTGGTACCTGTGCCATTACTGGCACCGTTTGCTGCTCGTTTACACCTGATGAGTACACAAATGTCACCAATGCCTTCACACACTTCAACGTTCTATAAATCATATCCAAATGTTAAAGTTTATAGCCTCCTTTTCCTCTGGGCTCACTCACTTACCCTTGAGTCGAATTCATACTCTTTTTATTGGCACACTGAGAATGTTGTTTGTCTGTCTTGTTGCTGTTTATATGATAATTGTGGCCTCATCTCTCAATATCGCAAGCTGTAAACCTTTGCCCTCTCACTCCCACGCTCACGACCTCATGCAGAAGAGGTGGTGGAAAGATTGTGAGAGCTGTGGGATGCGGTATATTGAAGCATAACCATGTTTTTGCATTTTTCAATATCCCCCAACTCTTCCAACTTTGTCAGCAGTTATTCACATTCCTGCACGTGCTCTCTCAGCTCTGCGCCCTTATCTTGGTTAACTAGGTGGAAAGTTGTGCCCAAAGATACAAACATTAAGTAACAGCTAAACTTGTGGGCAACATGCGCATGCCCTCCCTTGGCTGTGTGCCTTCTTTGTCTACGCCCACCATAAAAGCCTTCCTTCCCCTCTGATCAGCACAGACTTCCACCTCCACTTTCATAACAAGTCCTTCAGAGCAATTAGATTTTAAAAATAAGGAAGCGTACTGGCCTGTCCGTTTTTTTAATTAGAAAGCGAGAAAAAAGGACCCAGCAAAGGTTAGAGCTACCTTAGCTAAAAAGGACTGAAATTAAAAATAAAAAACACCCTGAAGTCCCTAGGATTTCAAATAAAAAATTAGTCCCGCAATGCCCTCTTAAGATTAAAGGTGTCTAACTCTTTCAGGGGCCTGGGAGTTGAGAACAGGGCATCTGGGCTATGGCCACAAGTTCTCCACTGGTCCTGAAAGAGTTTAAAGTTTCACCGCCTGCCCCGGGATGAATTGAGACAGGACATCACTATTTCAGCACAGAACTGTTGCAATGAGTTTCCTACCAGGCCACAGAAAGGACTCTGAAACAATGTGACAAGTGCATAACAAAACAGCCACAAGTGCATTGTTTCTTTTGGAACAATGCAGACACCTAACAATCACCATATCCCAGGGAAAATTTTTAAATTGCTGTGAGCTAAAGCCCCTGCAAAACAAGCTAGCCCAAGCCACTTGGGACGTAACTCTCTCTTGAGCTCTCCCACTCTAATTCCTTTAGCTTGCACTCTGCCTTCAATAAAACTTTGCTGTTTGCTTTCACTCCCTTCAATAAATCCTGCTGTTTGCCTTCGCTATAGTTTCCCATCCTTGAATTCTTTCTTGTGGCGAGACTCCAAGCTTGGGGCCTTGCTGTCAGGAGAGCCCTGGTTACAAACCCAGCACCCAACACCTGAATTCAACAGTTTTCAAAATTCCACCACATTAGCTTCATCTTTCCCTTTTTTATTCCTCTGCTGAAGTATTTTACATTTAGATTTCAATGCCAATTCCATCTACCTTTCAAGTTAGCAAAATGAACATATTAATAATTTAAAAATTTAAGCAAAATAAAAAAGAGCTTCTGCTCATCAAAAGACATCAAAAGGAAAATTGGAGGTTAAAACATGGGAACGTATTACACAGTGAATCTTGTGCCAGACACTGGCCATAATTAACTATACAAATAAAAAACTTCTTTGATAAACTGGAACACTGGACTCTTATTATAAGGAGTTAACAATAGAAGGGTATTTGGGAAAAAATGTACCTATTGCAATTCATGGGCTACAATTAACAGTAATATTTAAACACTCTTTCATCAGCAGTAACAAATGGACCACGCTAATACTGTGGTTCAATAATATGGGGGGGGTGCGGATAAGGAGTATAGGAGGATTGGGTTTTCTTTTTTTCTTTTTATTTATTTTCTGGAGTAATGAAAATGTTCTAACTTTTATCATGGGGCTGGATGCAGAACTATGGGTGGGTACTATAAGCCAGTGATTGTATACTTTGCATGGTTTCTGTGCTGTGTGAATATATCTCAATAAAATTGCATTAAAAGAATAAACTCAAAGGAATAAAGTACTGATACCTACTTCAATGTGGGTGAACCTCAGAACCATTATGCTGAGTGAAAAACAACAGATACAAAAGGCCGCTCAGCATATGAATCCATTTATGTGAAATATCCAGAATAGGTAAGTCCATAGAAATGGAGACTGGGTTGGTGGATGCTGGGGGCTGGGGAGATGGGAGTGGGGGTGACTCATCAACAGGAACAGGGTTTTAGTCTGGGGTGAAGAAAATATCTGGAAATATGGAGAGGGAGTGGTTAGACAACACTGTGATGCTTTAAGGGGCACTGAGCTGTTCACTTCAAAATGGTTCATTTTAAATTATGGGAATTTGGCTTCAAGTAAAAAAAATTAAAACCCCCCAAAAAAGAAGACACCATAAAGAAGGTGGAAAGACAAGCCATGGAATCGGAGATATACTGCCACAATGTAAGTGACAAAGGACTTTTAGACACATTGCACAAAGAACTCACACGGACCAAATAGAAAAGGCAGGAGCCTAACAGGAACAGATGCAAAGATTTGCACAGGCTTCTCAAGAAAGAAGCCATGACTGCCAATAAACATGCAACGGCGCTCGACCTCATTCATAATCGGTGAGATATAATTAAAAACCACAGTAAGATGCTGCTACATGTCTCGGAATTGCAGAACATTCTAAAACCCTGGCAGTACCGCCCGCTAGTGTTGAGGGACTCTCACACTGGCCTGGTGAAAGTCACACATTTTTACCACTTTGGAAAAGGGCTGTTGGCATTAGCTAGTAAGGCTGAAAATGTGCCATCCTGTATAACCCAGCAGTTCCACTCAGACTCACGTTCTCCAAGGAATCTGTGGGCACGCACCCCAGGAAACCTGAACCAGAATCTTCATAACAATGTTGTCTACAAAATCCAAAGCAGCAAAATACACAGGTAAATTACATACTCAAGCAATGAATACAATAAAGCAATGGAAATGAACTAACCGCAGTATAAGGAAAAGCTTGGGTAACTCTTACAGGCACGGTATTAAGTGAAAGGAGGAAGACACAGGGCAGGCCACAGTGACTCAGCAGGCTGAGTTCTCGCCTGCCGTGCTGGAGACCCGGGTTTAATTCCCCGTGCCGACCCGGGTTAAAAAAAGAGAGAGAGAGAGAGAGAGAAAGGAGGAAGACACAGTATTATTTCATTCATATAAAGTTCGAAAGCAGGTGAACCTGGGTATGTATATAGATGACAAAAACATATTTTAAAAAGAGCAAGAAGTGCTTTCCACCAAAAAAAGAAAGTGGCTATCTCTGTTGGAGAGAGGTGACTGAAAAGCATGCTTAGAGGTGCTTTAGGGAATATGCAATATTTTATTTTTTTGCTTAGATGGAGGTGAAAGAGTGTTGATTTCATCAGTATTGATTTTAATATACATTTATATTATGTCCTTTTCTTATGTGGGATGTATTTTATAAAAGGAAATAAAAAGAGAATGAAGAAAGGAACATGTGGCAAGGAAAGAAAGGGAAGTAATAGCAGGAACGGGAGGGATGAAAAGAAGGAGAAAGGGGAAGGGAGAGAAGGAGAGAGAGCCACGGGGAAACCAGCTGGTCAAGTTCTGGAGGGAAGAATCCAGATTCCCAACCCCTTGCCCTTTCACTCCTCTCATGAAATATTTCAGGCAAGAATTTTATATATTTTAAATCACAATGCACAGTAAAAATCATCTAGTCCCATCCACATAAACACACGCACTCCAAAATATCACAAAACAACACTGAGCATCTCTTGGTTCCTCTCTTTGGGTGGGGGGGGGCGGCTTCCCTCCCACCTGCATCGGTG
>PVIY010061223.1:0-11318 GCA_004026745.1 Myrmecophaga tridactyla | reverse complement strand
ACCTGAAATCTTTATTTGGAATTGTGATTTTATGGGAAAACTAAATATACCTCTGGATGGACATGAAGCTGATGAACTCCCCAAAGGTCTCTTTACTCCTGATAACTTTCAAGCACTACTGGAGTGCCGAATAAATTCTGGTGAAGAAATTCTGAGAATGCTCTTTGAGACCACAGCAGTTAACACTTTGTTCTGTTTGAAAACACAGCAGAAAGAAATGCTAGAGATGTGTGAGAGATGCAGTGGAATTTCACACTACATTAACTGAGAGGTGGGGACTAACTATGGAGTACTATCATGGACAGGCTTATATTGTTTTCAATGGGTTTTCTTCCAAAATGAGATGTTGCTTCTATACTTCTAGTGAAATATCCCCAAGCTGTCTATACACTCAGCTCTTCCTGTGCCTTAAATATGTGGTTAGCAAAATCAATATCTGTTTTGGGAGTATCTATTGCACTGGCAACAATTAAGGAAGTTTCTTCATTTTTCCTTAGGTGATTGCAACTACTTTTAGAATTTGACAATGTAATTTTGTTCCTTTTTAAGAGCAATGAAGAAAGAGGTAATTAACTGAAGGAAATTCTCCATTTTCAATGGACAGGCAGGCATGATGCTTTTGTAATTTTATTGGAACTCCTGCAAGTTCTTTGTTTTATGTTTATACAGTATAGTGACACAAATATTAGATGGGATAACTATGTAGCTGGCCAAGCATTTGTATTCTGTAGTGCAGTAACAAATTTTATTTCTTTGTTACCATTTGTGGCAGATTCAATTGTCAACTTGATCAGGTGAAGCCACCTAGTTCTGTTGCTGATTTACATCTGCAGTCAGCCAGGAGGCGTGCCTGCTGCAATGAATGATGTTTGATTTAATTGGCTGGTGCTTAAATGAGACAGCATAACATAGCACTGCCCAAGCAGCTCAGCACACCTCATCTCAGCACTCACAGCTCAGCCCAGGCCTTTGGAGATGTAGAGAGAAATCACCCCAGGGAAAGTCGTTCAAACCCAGAGACCTGGAGAGAAGGCCAGCAGAGACCATCCTGTGCCTTCCCACATAAGCAAGAACCTCAGATGAAAGTTAGCTGCCTTTCCTCTGAAGAATTAATGAAATAAATCCCCTTTTATTAAAAGCCAATCTGTCTCTGGTGTGTTGCATTCCAGCAGCTAGCAAACTAGAACACCATTATTGTCTTAAGAATGCCCTGTCTTTTACAAGCACATTTGGGAAAAGTCTCCAAGGCCAAACCTCTGATGTCTTCTTTGCAACTAGCAGCTTGACTGTTCTGCTGCATTTCCTAAATGAAGCCATGGAAAAATATTGAAATTTGTCATGAGGTTTGATCTGAGTAAGTCACAAATTTGGCAACCAAACTTGATATTCATATGAAACTCCCTAATAAATTCTACAGGGCTCAGCAAGGTAACCTGGAATCTCAATTAACTTCTGAGAGTTACTACAAAGAAATCCCAAGTGTTACAACAGTGGAGCACATCATTCAAGAACTTGAAGATATGTTCTTAGAACAGCACCTCAAATGTCTTAAATGCTTATCTCTGGTATTCTCTGACATGGAGCAGTTCAAATTCAATACATCAGAGGAACACCATGCTGACATGTATGGAAGTGACTTACCCAATCCTCAGCCAAGCTGCATTGTTGAAGAATTAGTTTATTATGAAAATGGATTAAAGTGGCTCATAGCATACTGAGGAACATTTTGACAGAACAAAGTTCACTTCACTTAACATGAATTTTTATATTAAAACATGATCTGGATTTAATGGTGGACACATATATCAAACTTTATACCACTAAGTCAGAGCTTCCTACAGGTAATTCAGAAACTTGAAAATATGTAACAGAATTTTAAAATATGTTTTTCTCTTGCATTTGGAGGAAAAGCTGTGAGGTGTATATAGGCTGCTTAATCATTATCTTTGCCTGTAGATCTCCCATTGAGTACATTAGTCATTAACAATCTGCCTATTTAAAGAGCCCCTGTTTGAACTCTCATGCTTTGAATACCCATCTGTTCTTCAAGCAAATAGCATTGAAAGTACCACATTTCACTTCTGTGTGATCTCTATTAGTGCCACTCTGGGATTATTTTAGTTAAGTCATTACAGACATAACATTAACCATCACTATGGATCCAATTGTCAGCTTGTCAGTCCAGTTAACAGTATCAGTTTGAAGAAATAAATTTTAAGGAGGTGTGTAAGGAAAAAATGCATTTTGTACAATGTTAAAATGAGTCTCAAAACTGACCTTTAACTAGTAGGACTTTTAAGTATGTTGTTAAAAATTTGTATTGGACAGTTGAAAGAAATACCAGATGTGCTGCTCTGAAGCTGTTGTGTACCCAGAGGACACATGTTCTTTATCCTGACTCAATTAAAGTGGCTCAATATTGTTGGGTGGGATCTTTTTTATTAAGTTGTTTCCATGGAGATATGACCAATTGTGGGTGGAACCTTGAGATTAGGGGTTTCCATAGAGTTGGGTCTCTACCCATTCAAGGTGGTGATGCTTACTGGAGTCCTTTAAGAGGGAACCATTTTGGAAAAAGTTTCAGAGCCAACACAGAGAGATATTTCAAGATACAGAAAGAAAATGCCCCCAGGGAAGTTGTTGGAAATGAGAAGCCAAGAGAGAAAGCTAGCAGATGTCACCATGTGCCTTCCTAGCTGACAGAGAAACCATGAACATCATTGGCCCTTTCTTGAGTCAAGGACTCTTCCTCTGGATGCCTTAGTTTGGACATTTTTATGGCCTTAAAACTATGCATGTAACTTAATAAATTCCCTTTATAAAATCCAACCCATTTCTGTTTTACTGCCTTTCCAGCAGCATTACTAAACCAATACATCAGGGAATGAGAGAAACTGAACCCACGAAGCAAGGATTTCAGTGTAGATTTTGTCTTCATAAAATGAGCCTAAAGGAACAAGTTACAGTTAAAGTTCAAATGCCTTTTTCCACATTTGGTTGTTGCTGTTTTACATTCCTTGTTGAGCCTATGCCTATGTAAGCTTTTTAGCAGGTATGTGTGGAAAAAATTTGTTTCACGTTCAAGACAGAATTGGAGGTCATAGATACTGACAGATGATTTGTCTGTTTCCTTCTATTTCCATGACTATATCTAATGCCTCATCTTGATTTATAAGCAAAACCTGGAAAGCCTACAAAAATAAATGTCTTGTAGTTTACATAGGAATAAAACAGAAAATACTGCTGTTATTTTTGGCAAAAAAAGTCAATTTTGTACAGTTTATTTCATGCTTAATAAAATGCAAATTTTGTTGAGAAAAGAAAGATGCAATATGGCACTAAAAACTAATACAATGAACACTTTGGCTAATGTCATATCAACTCATTAGAAATCAAAATTTAAAAATATTTAATTGTATAAATAGTTACCTGTCAATAACAACCCAATTTATTGTCTAACACCTTGCTTTATAATATCAGAGTTCACATAGAAGTGTTAATGTTTGGAAGAAAACCTGATTTTTTAGAATTGAATACTACTCAAAATCAGCAGGGCTACATAATTATGTCAGAGAATCACAGGTGTCTCTATATAAAGAAAAAGAAAATTCAAGGAGGGAAATGGGCTGCAGAAATGATCCTTTATAAATCTCTAAATGGTTTGATGTAAATGCCATGTGTGGACCTACCTTATAAGGGAGCATCCCAGCTCTCAGGTAAACCATAAGGAAGTCTGTGCCCTTTCTCTTTCATAGTGATTGAATTCCTGGGATTTAACTCTGGAAATTAGACACATGATCAGAAATGACCTTTCCTCCACCTCATCAGGGAGGAAATATTTTAAAGCAAGTTGTTGTAGATTCAATCCCATGAAAATGTGTTCATCTTTATCCAAATTCCTGTTGAGGTGAACCTGTTTGTAAGGTATTATGTGTACTCATTTGTGAATAAGACCTTTGAAGATCATAATTAGATGAGATCAAATCGAATCATGGTGGGCCCTATTCCATATAACTGAACTCCTTATAAAGTGAGAAATTTCTGACACAGTAAGTCAGAAGAAGCCAAAAATCAGAAGCTAAAGAATGAATTGATCACCAGGTGACAGGCAGAGATGCAAACAAAGAACCCCAAGGATTGCTGCATTCCAGCACCAGATGTGGCAAATTCCAGAAGAAAGCATAGCTTAGTGAAACTTGATTTTGGAATCCAGTGTCCAAATTTTGAGACAATAAATTCCCTGGGTTTAAGCCCACCCATTGGGTGGTGCTTGTCACAGCAGCCCTGGCAGATTAGGAAAATAAACTTTCAATTAAGAATGTAATTGGAGGCTCAAGGAAAGTTGTAGGAAGATTTCATTTTGGGAAATGAAATTTCATTTGATTTTTTAAAATGTTTATGTGGCTGGTGTTATATTTAGTATGCATTCTTTGAGAAAATATCTATCAAGAAGAACTTGATAAAAATTCATGACTGCAATTTCCTTGACTTCTGGTTTTAATATTTGCAGGGAGGCAAAAGCAGTATCAGTGAAGTTGCAATTATTCCTCTTGGAAGATTGACAAAGACAAGAAGCTAAACAGCACTTTTGTGAGGATAAGAAATAATGTGTATAATCAGAACAGTGCTTCACATGATAAGGCATATATCACTATAAAAAATTCATTCAAAAAACAAAAAGTCACAATGTTAGACTCAAAGACATAACACATTACGTAAATAAATTCAATATCCCAGTAGTGTATTTTTATACATACCAAATAAGAATTTTATATGGGAAATTTTATTGGACGTTTTTTTTTTCCAGTAAAATTTTCTTTGGCATTGTATACATGTCTGCAATTGTGTTACATATAGGCACTAGTTCAGAAAAAATCACAGTTCCAACCTCAAAAAAAATGCTTTCCCAGAGTAGTGCTAAAGAAAGGAGATCACTCCCTATGAAACGTATCCACCCCGTATGTCAGTAGTTCATCAGGTTCCAAGAATAATAAATGTTTAAACCTAAAACCTAGCCACTGAGTAATTGCATAATAGGGGATCTTGTGTTTAAGGAACATAAATAAGTAAGAAAACAGACATCATCATAGAAAAGAATATTTTAGATAGGCAACCCATTTAAAGTGATTATTTCAATAAGCAGACAGACATGCTGGTTAGATTATAAAAACTCATGGGAGAAATGGATGTAGGTATGGAATTACAATACCATAAGATGCATTTGACTGTATGTCTGAAATTCTGAAGAACAACAATTTTTGGAGATTAACAATTAAGAATTCAAGAATATTTCTGTGCATATTTATTGAGTTAAAAGGAACTAATAGCAAAGAATGAGAAAAATAAACATAATAGAGACTAACAAGAAAAGAAGGACTCAGGAATTTGAAATTAAAAAGGTAAGAGGACAAATATATGAGTGTGAAGATAAGTTTAGTAACTGTTTTAGTTTAGTAAAGTTGCTGGAATACAATAACCAGAAATTGGTTAGCTAAGGAGATTTATTAAGTTACAAGTTTACAGTTCTAAGGCCATAAAAATGTCCAAACTAAGGCATACAGAGAAAGATAACATAACTCAATAAAGGCTTATGTCTGTCACATGGGAAGGGATGTGGCTGGCGTCTGCTGATTCTTCTTCCTGGTTCTGTTGCTTCCAACTTCTGGTTCCATTGGCTTCCTCTCTTCTCTAAGCATCTGTGGTCCTTCACTTAGCTTTTCCAGGACAAAATTCTAGGTAGTTGGCTTGTTTAGCATCTCATGGGAAGGCACATGGTGACATCTGCTGGGCTGGTCTCTAATGGTACTCCAATCATCCCTCTTGGTACTCCAAGCATCACCAAATGTTCGCATCTCTGTTGGTTCTAAAACAACTGTGTATTCTCTCCTATATGAAATATCTCTGAATTATAAATGCAGATTGAATAGAAGTCAGGATTCATTGATGAGTAACCACACAATAACATTTATCCTGCGGGGACTGACTGATAACCCACAACTGAGGATTCTGATTTTCATCTTTCTATATCTCATCTACATATTGAGTGTAACTGGGAACCTGACAATAATCACTCTCAACTTCATGGATTCAAACCTTAAAGCTGCCATGTACATTTTCCTACGAAGTTTCTCTTTATTAGAAATCTCATTTATATCTGCTTTTATTCCAAGATACTTATGTAACATATCAAAAGGTGACAAGACTATCACATATGAAAATTGTACCATTAAAATTTTTATGGTCCTCTTTGCTATTACAGAACTTTCTCTATTTGCCACCATACCCTATGACCAATATGTAGCCATCTGCAAACCCCTACATAATGTGACCATCATGAACAACCGGGTCTGTAGAAGACTCACTCTTTCCTGGACAGCTCATTTTTTTATTCTACTCCCACCACTTGGCAAGGACCTAAATCTGGAATTCTGTGACTCTAATGTCATTGACAATTTTTTCTGTGATGTATACCCCCTTCTAAAGATCTCATGCTCAGACACATGGCTCATAGAGCTGGTGGTCATAATCTGTGCTGGGTTGACCTTTATCATGACCCTTGTATGTGTACTTCTCTCCTACATGTACATCGTCAAGAACATTCTAGGATTCCTTTCTGCCCAGAAAAGGAAAAAGTAATTTTCTACCTGCTCTTTGCACATGATTGTGGTCTCCTTCAACTAGGGGAGCTGTATCTCCATCTGTGTTAGACCCTCAGCAAAGGAGTCAGTGGTTGTTAATAAGTGTGTGACAGTGTTAACTATTTCCATTGCTCCTAAGCTGAACCCCTTCATTTACATTCTGAGGAACAAACAAGTAAAACAAGCCCTTACTGTCTCAATCAAAAGAACTGTAGTGTTCTTAAAGAAGTAATAAAATGTATAGATGTAGAAGAAATTTTCATGGATACCATTACTCCTTAATAACTTTAAATTTGTATTCCTTTCCTTCCTAGCAGAGAAGCTTTATCAGGATTACCTTTCTCTGTAAGACAATATAATAAATTTTCAGAATACAAAATCTTGACTTCACATCTAACCAAACCCTAATAAAAATGAAAAAAAGAAACAAAATAAACAGAATTAACAAGTTCTTCTCTATAAATATTCTAGATTGAGTAATATGCTTCTTGCCTACACCAATTCCAGTTTTTGAGGACCACTTATACTCTAGGAACCATTCCAGTTATTTTAGATTTTATAAGAAACACTGAACTAATGAAATTAATGGTTTAAAGACACTGAGTTTAATGTTAAAGATGAGGTTTAAATCATGAAGTAATAATACTGCTAATAGTGTTCTCTTTGCATTGAAATGACAATGATTACAGCAACTGTCACTTCTGAAATCAGTTGAAAACTATTATTTTTATGAGTTAATGTATAAAGGTGTTCTGTCTTATCTCTACTTTCCAAATAGCTAAATTGAAGGTTAGAGAGTTAAAAAATATTAGTAAGTGGTTAAAGTCAGAATTCAATTACATTTTTGTAAGACTTAAAAGCCTGTTTGTTACAGCATAGAATGCCTGAAGACACACATGTTTAGCATCCTAATGAGCTCATGGGACTCCTCGGGAATGTCTACAAAAACTGAATATAGTTATAGTTTCATTCAAGAAAGCTTAAAAATTATGTGATTTTTGAGGGAAAAGATTAACAAAAACTAGTATTCCATTTTAAGCCTCCATTTGTGTAGAGAAGAATGGGAAATATTTATTTATTAGAATACACTTTGTATTTTATACTATATTCACACACAAAAAACTGTGCTTTAGCATACAGCAATGAAAGGCAGAAAGTTTTGTTCAAAAAATGAGGTCAAAAGCATATGTACCTTTTCTTGAGAAGGTAACTATACGTGGAATTATGTACAACTTGGAATACAGAATTGAACATATGAATATCAATAGGAATTATGTACTTTCCCAGGGAGGCCCAAAAAAAACCAGAACAACAGATTTTAAAAATCCACTCTCTGTGACGAATTAATTTCACCAGATGCAAGGATTCACAGAAAATATTGGGCAATCCTTAGCTGCTGATATTGCTTCAATCACATATTTATATATAAGTTCTGCCCTAATGGATTCTCAAAGTAGATCCCTGAAACAGGTTCCTTTCATCAGTGTGTCTAGGCTCTGAGATCACAGGTTCACACTAGCATTTAATTTTCAGACAATGGGAGTTTTATTTTAATGATTTTCTAATGACTCACACATTGTTCATGAAATCTTTCTTTCTTGTACTCTCACTGTTCATTGGATATTCCTACACAGACTGTGTAATGCATACCCATGCCATAATTATGCTACCTCTTCATTTTAACAGTATTAATTATTCAGAGATTAATTATCCAAGTATGTATTTACATTGATCACTCTGACTTAAGTTGGGCCCTGGTCTAACTGAAACCTTAATGAATGAATGGTGTAAAAAAAGAGGCCAAATTTTATAACACACTATAAACAAAGTTATTCAGCCACCTTGAAAGAGAAAATAATAATAAGGGCCCCTTTCTATGAATATTCTTGGTGTGAGGTCTCTGAAATGTCCCTTCCAGGCCCTCTCATAGGCAGCCCATTAAATCTAGCTGTGGAGACCCTGATCAAATCCTGTCTAGAATTCTAAAAGCTCCTGTTCTTTGAAACAGCTACTATAATTTGTTTATTATTACTTTGAAGAAATACACCAGATTTCATTTTAGAAATCTAAAAAAATATACAGGTCTATTGGGTTCCATTGAATTGCTCCACAGAAAAATTTAAAGACATCAGACAAAATTACTACAGAGAAAGCATTGTTCTAAACTCTATAAGCTGTTCAGACCAGCTCAAATAGGACCTAGGTTAGAATAAAATCTATCCACTAGAGTTTAACTATTTTTCTGTGGAAAAGTCCAACTCAAATGCAATAGACTTTATAATGCCGACCCCAAATTGTCCTAATTGCTTGAACATGTGAATATGCTACCTTACATGGTAAAAGGGAAATCGCAGATGTGATGAAGTTATGAATTGTAAAATGAAGAGATAATCCTGGATTATCCAGATGAGCCCAGTGTAATAAAAATTATTCTTGCAAGAGGGAATCAGGAGGAGCATATCAGTAGTGGAGGACATGATATAGGAAGCAAGAGTTTGGAGTGATGCAAAGAAGGGACCATGAAAAAAGGAATGCAAGCAGTTGTTAGAAACTGTAAAGGGCAAGAATAGTAATTTGATCCTGAAGCTTCCAAAAGGTATTCAGCCTTGCCAACCTCTTAATTTCAGACATCTGTCTTCTAGAACTTAAGAGAATAAAATTGCTGTATTTTGAGCAACTAAGTTTGTGGTGATTTTTTACTGCAGTAATAGGAAATTAATACATCTGGAGAAAAAAACAATTTTTGCCAAAATAGATATGCAAACATATCCTGATTAATTATAGCTATTCCCCAACATAGATACCCTAATGTAATAAATCTACAAGTGAATCCCAACACATCACCTTCCACACAAGTGAATTTTTACAGAACATGCAATCATATTCCTGAGAATTTGTTTAACGAATTAGAGAGGAACAATGATTTTGGTACAAAAAAAAATGTCATTGTCCTAATAAAAGTCTGGAACACAAAGGACCTAAATGGACAAAGAGTTGTTCCTGCTGGAAAAGGATTCTCAGCAGACAGTTTGATATTCTAGCAATGTTTGTAAGCATATTATTCACACATTGACTACAGCAAAGTTGCTGACTTTGAAGTATTCCTTTAATTATTCCAGACCGATCCAAAAGTAACATTCACTTCAAACCATAATTAACTATCATGTTGATAAAAAATCATAAACAGTCAATTATTGCAAATATTTGGCTTAGTGGTACAAGATATCATTTATATGGTATTGGTTGGTTCACATTAGATGCCCTCCACATTGCAATGATCTATCCTGTATCTTTCCCACATTCCATTGAGTATAACCATTAATTGGTTATTAATCCTCCATATATCATAATACCTGAAAATTGGGATTACATCCTCCAGTTTATTGATTTCCATACTCACTGTTCCCTGCACAGTAATTGAGAAAGCTAATATTACATCTTCAGGAACAGACATTTAAATTTATCTCAGTACCTCTGAGGTATGACCCAAACAGTATCCTCTCTATAAACATGACTGCAGTGACAGATTTTTTAAATTACATGTACATCCAATCTATGCTGAAAGTTTGAGAATTCCAGAATTACACATGGACTAAATTTTTATCTAACTTTCTATCTTCACTCTTGGAATGTCCTTGCTCATCATTAAGAAAAAATATGATTGTTTCTTAGGCTTGGGATGCATAGGATTTCTGATAATCAGATCTCAGGAAAGTTTCTGGACCCCTAGATTATTCAACTGCAATTCCAGAAAATCCACACATTAAAAGGGGTGCTAATATAACCATAGAATATAACAATTACTCTAAATGCACCTGGAAAAGCTTCAAAAGTCTCAAAAACATCTAGCATATATACCAGTAGATTATCTGTCCAACAGGAGAAAAAGATCAACCATCTCTATATTAAAATGCACCCATAAATATCCAGCAAAACATCAAAATACTACTTGGTATGCAAAGAAGCAAGACTTGGGCCCCATGGCGAGAGGAAAAACAGTCAATAGTAAATAATCCTGTCATGATTCAGATCATGTTGGAATTTAAAGATAGGTAAATCAAAGAGATTATGAAAATATGTTTAAAAATATAATGCAGAAGATGAGGTGTAGTAAGGTATGGAATTTAGTCCTCTAGCAACAGCTAGTAAATAGCCAGGAAGTATCTGGAATTATCAGACACAAATCATGCACCAGTCTGGAATTGGTGGAATGACCAACATCACACACAGAAATATTAGTCGTCGAAGCCATGGAGGCTGGTGTCCCTCCCCACTGGCACCACAGGCTGTCCCGGAGTTGGTTCCCTAAGGGAGAAAGATGCCCTCTCTACTAGAAGCAAGGAAGGCAGCTCAACCAAGCTCCAATTATGGCATTAGTCAACAACTTTGGAATACTGAATACAAGCTCTGAACACAGACAAAACCGGGGCAAGAATGAAAGTAACTGGAAGGTTTTACCCCTGCAGAGGGGAGGCAGAGCCAATGGAAAAAGTCTTTTGAAGTTCAACAAGCTCAGAATACTGGAAAGATGCTGTGCCCCAAGAAAAGGGTCACATAGATTTAACAACCCATTAGATAGTGCTCCAGGCATTCTCTGTCTTCAGTACTTCCCCAGGAAAAGGCAGAGTTAAGGTATGACTGAGAGACAAAATAACTAGCCAGGTGGAGGAGATAATTCCC
>PVIY010061222.1:0-11320 GCA_004026745.1 Myrmecophaga tridactyla | reverse complement strand
TCACTCTGGACAAACCAACAAAATCTCATGTGCTACCTGAGATTCCAAGTACTTATGACATTCAATCAAACTATCTACATGAGTTATATTAGGAAATGCTGTAGTCAAAATATAAATTTTGTAACAAATAAACATTTTTTGCTTTAGTCTCACACCTAAGGTGATATTTTAAAGTATTAATTATCATCTATTTTCAGCATCAAGGTTTGTATCTTAATGATGCCTGAGTTGTGTGACAGCTTTTTTTAATTGTAATTCAACTACTTATTTGGTTCTTTAGATGGAGGTATTTAAATATCAGATCTTCCTCTTTTCACTCTTATGACTTAACTCTTTCATGTGTTGTTGGAGGCTAAAAGTAGATCAAATAATATTGAAACTAATTCTATATGGTACACAATTTAAAGTAAGGACAAATGTTGATTATTCACAGATTGTCATCTTACTGTATGAGGAAAAAAGTTACACAGATTCATCACCTTGAACTTCACAGAAACGTTGCAAAGCCTGTTCTTCATTTTCTTTCCTGATAATTAAGGTTTTTCATAATATCTAGGGCCTGTCTGAGGATCTCAGTAATTTCACTTTTGCCAAACAAATACACTGGCATTCAAAACTGTGATCCATCTAAATGTTTTTCAACTGGATTTTGGAGGAAGATGAGATCTTTCAGTGATACTGGGTTTGTTGTTCTAAGTGTTCAGTTATGTGATCAAATACATGTAGAATTTTAATATATTTTATTCCTAGAATTAAGGCAATTTAAGTATTGTTTTACATTCCAAAAGGAAAAACCTTTTAAAATAAACCAGTTGTCTGCAGAAAACCTCTACTGTGAAGGAGAACAAGGATTTTGTTGGAACAGAAAATAGTACCTAAAAGTTACTGAACACTTTCCCTGATTTTATTAGTTTGGCATTAATATTTAATGTTTTAGCTTAAATGTCCACTGCTTTTACTTTGACACAGTTGAACAACACTGGGTTAAGTCTCTGATTGTTGCAGTATATATCAGTGTTTAACAGAACCACCAGAGTTCATTTACAGAAAAAAAACAGTAAAAAGGAGAGCAGTATACTGCCTCTGGATGGGTTTTTATAAATTCTTGGTTAAAATGTTTTCTTTTTTTCCCTAATTAAAAAAAAATATTTATATTCCCTGGCAATGTCGGACAGAAATCCTGGGATGAGATGGGACCCGGCATCAAGGGACTGAGAAAACCTTCCTGAACAAAAGGGGGAAGAGAGAAATGAGACAAAATAAAGTCAGTGGCTGAGAGATTTCAGAGTTGAGAGGGAAGTGCCTGAAAATGTAGAGGTGTGTTCCAATAACCATGTTTCTTGAAGATGATTGTATAATGATACAGCTTTCGTAATGTGACTGTGTGATCGTGGAAATCTTGAGTCTGATGCTCCTTTTATCTACAGTATGGACAGGTGAGTAAAACATATGGATTAAAACTAAGTAAGTATTAGGGGGAACAAATGTTAAAATTAAAAATATATATATTGGGTAGATGGAAATACTCATGGTCAATGAGAGGGAGGGGTGAGGGGTATGGTATGCATAAGTTTTTTCTTTCTTTTTCTGGAGTGAAGCAAATGTTCAAAAAAATGATCATGGTGATGAATACACAACTATGTGATGGGTTTGCAAGCCATTGATTGTGTACCATGCATGGAATGTTTGTATGTTAAGAAGTTTTGTGTGTTTGTATGTTGTTTTATTATAATAAAAATATTAAAACAAACAAAAATTATTTATAATTTGGTTGCTATTAACTGTAGGCTTTTTGGTATATGTTATGTACTTAGTATAAACTTCCAAGAAGATATATAGACATTTCAGTTTTCACTACCTGAATTGAGGACATTTTGAGAAGGTGAATGAGAATTTGTTTTCAGGTATAATTGAGTGTAAATCCTCTTAAAGTCACCTGATTATTAAATCACTTAAAGTTTATTTTTAGAGGCTGAGACTTTTTGTAAATCTCTGAACAAGTGCAACTCAGATAACCACAAACTGTATAAAATGGTTTTGTTTTCAGTTTTGCGGCACAAAACACTGAACAGTATATGTTAAGAAATAATCTACATCTTGTGTTGGTTTTTAATTGGATTCAGATGTCCCATCTCTTAAATGTTCGGGGGTGGGGGTTCAGAACCAGTTATCTGACTTCTACTTTGTCCATTGTTTAGGTTTATTTTTGTTGTCAAAACTGTGCCCCCAAATATGGTGTTACACATGTTTATGCATAAAATGTTAAAATTGAGTACATCCTTATACTTGTATTTTTGTTTTCAACACTGCCAAGGTACTATGGGAAGTTAAAGTTAACACAATTAGAAAAAAAGAAAATTTTTACAAAGGGGAAAAAAACTGCATGTGATTCTGCAATTATCTCAATAAAATTTTCAATTAAAAAGTTATAGGTGAAAATGCAAAACAGGAAAATTTCTAAAAGACAAACTGGACTTTAAGACTCAAGAAAAGCAAAGATCTATTAGGCCAGTAAAAGCACCAATTGTAAAGGAAAAGATTAATAAACAGAAAGACTTCAAAATTTAAAAACATCTTCAAAGGATACTATTGAAAAAAACAGGCAAGGCACAAAGCAGAGAAGATTTTTATAACGTATGTGATGATCAAAAGGCTTATAACCAGAATATATTAAGAACTCCAGTAAATCAACAAGAAAAAGATAGACAACACAATTGAAAAATGGGCAAGAGAAAAACAGTCACTTCACAAAAGAACAAAAAACATGAAAAGGTGTTTGATTTTATCTAAGAAAATAGAAATTAAATCCACTGTGAGATATTATTACCCACTAGAACAACTAAACATAAGACTGATAATACCAAGTTTTGGAAAGGATATTGACAATAGAAACTCTCATATACTGTGTCAGGAAAAGTGTAAATGACAAATTAAATTTAGAAAATATTTTGGCATCATCTTTTAAGGTTGAAAACATACATATACTTGATAGATCAGCAATTCTACTCCTAGGAATATATGCCTAGATAGATATATACCCCACTATTCATAAATATATATACTCCTAGTTCCCAAGAGATATGCATGTGCATGTGGACATGTATTAGAATGTTCACTGTGGCATTAGTAATATTAACCAAAAGCCCACTAGTATTACAATGGATAGATGAATTGAGGTATATTTATACCATGGAATACTATATGAGGAAAATGAATGAAATATAGCTACAGGTAAGAAAATGGAGGAATCTCACAAACCATGCTGAATGAATGAAACTAGGTATGAAATCATACAATATGTATTATTTTACTTATAAAGATCATGAATAGGAAAAATGTAATTATTCTGCCTAGGAATGTATGCTTTTATGATAAAATTACAAGGAAAAAGAAGGAAGTGAGTACCATAAAAAAGCTGTTGTTAAGGAGAGAAATAACTGGGAAGCAGTAAAGAGGGATTTCTGGGGTCTACTTTTGAAGCCTACATGGCTGTTACATGAGTAGTTGAGTGTGATAACTTCACTGAGCTGTAAATTCGACATTTTGTACACTTTCCAATTTGTGTATATTTCACAATAAAAGTTGTAAAAATATATCATTTCTAAGAATGATCAAGTATCAAAAAACAACCCATTTTTTTGGGAATTTATTAAATAAATTTCCTTTCACATGCATTATTTATAATAGCAAAAGATTAGAAATTACCCAAGTAGCCATCAACTGAGATCAGTAAAATCAGTTATGCAATATTTAGACTAGAATGCTATTTAGCACTAAAAAAAATGGTTGTTATATATGTACTGATGCAATAATATCCAAGATAAAATTACATTAAAATATGCAGAACAATGCATAAAAGATGTTGCCACATATTAAACAATTATATATGTACATATAAAATTTGCATATACAGACACAGAATTTCTCTTTGAATATTTTGGTATCTTGTGGTGCCAGAAGGTAAGGAAGTGATTACAAAACAGAGAGAAAAGGAACATACTGAAAAGACACAAGTGGAAACCTGAAAGGGCTGCCAACCTGAAAGAAAAGGCCAAAGTTGGAACAACTTGAAAAGAAAAAATAATGATAGTATTGGGTAATACCCCCCTATACACATACATGAGTCTATAGTTGTATAAATAACTGAATAAATGTATATCCATACAGAAGAATTCCAATTAATAAATGTTGAAGGAGTGTCAAATGGAAAACCAATCACTGCTATAGGGAAAATTCCCTAATGGATGTTAAAATTTGTGGGTGAAGGTTTAAGTAGAAACAAGGTATTTGCCATCTCAGAATTATCTCTCCCAAAATATTTAGTAATTCCTAATGGAAAAATAGAACATTTACAATTCCTAATGGAAAAAAAGAACATTTACAATAGAAAAATAGTCCAGGCAAGTGACACCTTAGCCGGGTGATCAATGTTAACATTACCAGTAGCACATGCTGGCATCATGTATCCCCTAAGATGTTGCATTGAAAGGGTGCATGATCACTTCATGTGTGTGGCATCCTTCCCAATAACTAAGAGCCTCATCTACTCATGAGAGAACATCTGACAAACCCAAAATAAGCGACACTAAGAAATAACTGAACAGTATCCTTCAAAAGGGTCAAGGAAAAACTGAGGAATGGTCAGAGATCACAAGAGACTAAATAGACAAGACAACTAAATATGTGGGATTGCAAATTGGATCTTGGAACAGAAAAATTACATTAGTGGAAAATCTGGTGAAATCCAAATAAGTTCCCAGTTTTAAGAAATGTTTTGTGTTATATAAGATGTTCACATAAGTGAAACCTGGGTGACCGGTATGCTGGTACTCTGTTACATTTATGCAATTCCTTTGAAATCTAAAAAATTATATCAAAATAAAACTGCAAAGAAAGTTACATAATATATGAAATATCTTGCAACATATTAAAATGCATACTTACAGCTATATATAAGAGATACTACATGTGCATGTATATCTATCACATGCATGCATTATCCATTTAAAAAATATAAGCAAAATCTATGTGAATGTTGAGAGGGACATAACGCATGGTTTGTTAGACTTTAAATGGGCAGTCAATCTAAAGATGACTGGCTCAGGTGTCAGACCTGGACTGTGAAACTAAGTCTAGTTTCCCTCCGGAATCCATGAACCACCAGTGTCTAAGCTGTTTTTATTCTTTTGGGGTCTTTTAAAATTATCCAGAGAAAGTATAAAAATATTTCCTGGTAATATTATTGCAACTCTGAGAATATATAACAAATTGCAATGCATTCAGGTATTCAAAGAGATAATTAAAGAGATAATGAAGAAACAAATTTAAAGTCATGATATTAGCACTTCTCTCATTGGTTTTTTTCTTTTTGCATGGGCAGGCACCAGGACTCGAACCCAGGTCTCCAGCATGGCAGGCGAGAATTCTACCTTGTTAAGCCACTGTTGCACCGCCCCTCACTGGTTTTAACTGAAGTACGATAGGTTTTTATTCACTATAACAAGAAAGGGAAAAGACAGCATAAAAGCCCAGATTCCAATCTCAAACTTGCCACTCACTCATCAGCTGTGTGACCATGGTCAAGTCACTTAGCTTCGTGTCTGAGTTTTAAGGGAATAATCAGAGGACCTATTTCTTAGAGTTGTTTGGAATATTCGATAGGGTCCTGTATGGGCGGCTGCCGTGGCTCAGCAGGCAGAGCTCTGACCTGCTGTGCTGGAGGTCTGGAGTTCGATCCCTGGTGCCTCCTGCCCATATGCAAATTAAAATAAATTAAAAAAAGAAAAAAAAAGATAGGGTCATGTATCTAAGCAGAATAGGACCTGGCACTAGGTATACTCTCAAAAATGACAAATATTTTGGAGATGTAGCTACTTTGGGAAGGTTATAGTATTGAAAAAATCTAATATATTAGATTTATAAGTTAAATTTTAGAAGGTTCATTAAATATATCCAATGTTACTTACATTTTTGAGAAAATTACATTTGTTAAATTATAATTTTTGGTTTATTAGTTATGAAATAAGTACTTGTGTTTCTTTTTTTTTTAAATTTGGGAGTGTTAACTGTCACAGATTAATAAATTGGGGAATGAAAAAAGATATGAGTATTCTTTTTCTACAGGCAGAATGAAACTCTCTACAAAGCTCCCCTTACCCTCACCTTCCACACCCTTCCAGCCTCTCTGACTCTGGACTACCTTCTCTCTTGCTTTCACAAGGGCTTGAAGGGCTTAATTATCCTCCTCTGCCTCAGACTGTCAGCCCCTCCCTCCCACTGCACCATCCCTGTCCCAACCCAGCATCCTTCCTTTGTCTATAGCAGTTAATAAGCTACTCTTGACCCACAGATCCCTCTACTCTCAGCTATTTCTTTGTTCCCCATCTCAACAAAAATTATTCACATTTCTCCATCCAGAAGCGAGTGTTCTGTATCCCACCACCACGCACACACACACACAAAAGCTCACTTAAGCACACTCATGCTCCATGTCACTACTTAAATTCTGGCATCTAAGAACCTCATAGCAGTAGATGAACTGCTCCTGCTAAGGTGACCAGTGAGCCTGAGGTAAAAAAAACCAAGGAGCTCTTTTTTTTAACCTCATCCTACTGAACTGCTGGGCATCTCTCCTACCAAAGACAATTCCTTTCCTAAACATCTTTGTTCTTGCTGGTAGAAGCCCAGGTGATAAAGGAGAGGGTGAATCCTGGACAGGGGGAATTGTGTGCTCCCTGCAAATTTCACACATGCCTGCAAACATTTTTTTCAGATTTATTTATTAACTAAAAAAAATTAACCAAATAAAACACTACATATATAATCAGTAATTCACAATATCATCACTTAGTTGCATAGTCATCATTTCTTAGAACATTTGCATTAATTCAGAAAAAGAAGTAAAAAGACAATAGAAAAAGAAATAAGATGAAAACAGAAAAGAAAAAAAAATTATACCTACCATACCCCTTACCCCTCACTTTCATTGATCACTAGCATTTCAAACTAAATTTATTTTAGCATTTGTTCCCCCTATTATTTATTTTTATTCCATACGTTCTACTCGTTTGTTGACAAGGTAGATAATAGGAGCATCATACACAAGGTTTTCACAATCACACAGTCACACTGTGAAAGCTATATCACTATTCAATCATCTTCAAGAAACATGGCTACTGGAACACAGCTCTACATTTTCAGGCAGTTCCCTCCAGCCTCTCCATACATCTTGAATAACAAGGTGATATTTACTTAATGCATAAGAATAACCTCCAGGATAACCTCTCGACTCTGTTTGGAATCTCTCAGCCATTGACACTTTATTTTGTCTCATTTCACTCTTCCCCCTTTTGGTCGAGAAGGTTTTCTCAATCCCTTGATGCTGAGTCTCAGCTCATTCTAGGATTTCTGTCCCACCTTGCCAGGAAGGTCCACACCCCTGGGAGTCATGTCCCACGTAGACAGGGGGAGGGTGGTGATACCTGCAAACATTTTGAGTAGCTCAAACTACTTGTATGAAAATGTTTTTTCTTTTCCCCAACTTACCCTGGAAGGAAAGTGATCAATGTGAAACCAATAAAAATAAAAGTCATATTATTATGAAAATCACTGAAACTTCCTTTAAAAGCTTGAGATTGCAATAATTTCAACCAACCATGACAGAATTAAGAACACTTGCTCACTTTCTGATGTCTTTTTATTTCTTTTTCTAAATCGATGCAAATGTTCTAAGAAATGATGAATATGCAACTATGTGATAATATTAAGAATTACTGATTGTATATGTAGAATGGAATGATATTTTAATGTTCTTTTGTTAAGTTTTTTAATTAATAAAAAAGTTTATATAAAAAAAAAAAGAACACTTGCTCACTACAGCCTCAAGCATCCCCAACTTTCAGGGTATCAACAGAACTGGAGCCTGGACCTCCTGATTTCCTTCTGCAAGCAATGCCATCCCTGTCCTGAGGTCTCACTGTAAGGACATTGTCTGTTTCAACTCCAGACAGGTCCCAGCTTTAAAACATGCACTCTGAGAAGCACGCAGAGGCCCAAGATGTGGCTAAAAAGAAAGCAGCTGGTCGGATGCATGCCTTGTGAAGGTGAACCTAAACAGATGGTTTTCAAACTCAGGCACCCACCAGAATCACCTGGAGGACTCGCAGGTGAAGCAGATTGCTGCACACCCCATTCCGAGAGTTTTCAATTCGGTGGGTCTGGAGAGGACGTGAGAATTTGCATTTGTAACAAGTTCCCAGCTGAAGTTGTTTCTGCTGGTCCAGGGACTACAATTTCAGACCCACTGTCTTAGTGTATCTAAGTGACCAAACAGGCCCACAGAGGAGATGTCCCTGGAGTCAGCCTAGAGGAGGTGCCCTAGCATTTGCTGAGGAGTTCTATACCTGGAGGGCACAGATAGCCTAGATTTCCACATTTGTGTCTAGCCACAGGCTCCTTTTCACCCTCATTTCACTCTTCCTATTAGGGCCCAGGACCTAAGATTTACGATTTTTTTCATAACCATCCAAGATCCTCACATTAAGGAGCTATAGTAGAGACAAACTGAAAGATGCGGGAAGCAAAAACCACCTTTCTGGATCCCTGGCGCATGAAGCGTTCCCTACCAGGGCCTCTGAATCCACTCACCTCGATTTTGATGGCTCCAAGGCTGGACAGACATTGTTATGATCAGGTCCACTGCAAGATTACAATACTGCCTCTCAGGCAGGCACCAACACCACTTATTTCATGTGGTACCAACTCTGGAGCATCGGGAACATTTCCAGGCCTTCGCCTGTGAAGGGAGGAGGCGCTAAAGCCAGGAGCAGGGACAGCTCCCTGGTTCAGAAGAGACCTGGGGAAGGAAAGGGCCAGATACAATAAGAGAACCGAGGTTCAGTTCCTGAAGAAAGGGACAATGCATGGTTTAGGATCCCAGGAAATGCCGAGGGGCACTAAATTAACTCCACAACCCTGTGAATTGAAGTAGGCACAGGAGACGGGCACAAACTCTGGGCTTGCTCACCGAACAACACTGATACCAACTACTCCTGGACATAAAGGATTACGAGTCTTGGGTAGTTCTGCAATAAGACTTAGATTTGGCGACAGACCAAAATCCTTGTGCCGGGTGTAGGTGCAGGGAGTCAAGAGCGGCACCTAGATCTCGGCGCAGGGCTGAGGGCCGGGTGGAATGGGGACTGCGGCTGGCTCTTTTCTTATGCCCGCTCGGACGACCCTTCCCAAGTGGCTCTTCTGACTTCTGCTGGAAGGTCCTATCCAGCTGGCAACTGCATCTCCATTTCCTCTAGTCTCAGAACTAGCAATAGTTTCAAACCATATATCAGATAAAAATTTAATACCCAGAATATATAAAATAATTTTTCTAACACAACAACAAAAAGATAAACAATCCATTTTCAAAATGGACAAATGTATTGAAAAGGCATTTCTCCAAAGAAGATATACAAAAGGCCAATAAACACATGAAAAGATGGTCAACGTCCAAAGCCATTAGGGAAATGAAATTTAAAACCATGAGATACTCATGCCCACAAGGGTGGTCATTATTTAAAAAAAACCAGAAAATAACAACTGTTGGAGTGGATGGGGTTTGGGGAATGGAACTCTAGAAATCTGTTGGTAGGACTGTGAAACAGTGTAGCCATTGTAGAAAGCAACAGGACAGTTCCTCAAAAAGTATATGCAGAATTAACATTTGACCTGGAAATTCTATTTCTAGGTATATATATACAAAGAGAATGAAAATAGGGCCACAAGTAGATATTATACCATGTTGTAGCAGCAATATTCTCAATAGGTATAAGCTACAAACAACCCAAGTGTCCATCAACAAACTACTGAATAAATAAAATGTGATATATATATATATATACACACACACACACACAATGTAATTATTTTTGGCCATAAGAAAAACTAAATTTGTGATTCATGCTGCAAAATAGAAGAATCTTGAAAACATTATGTTCAATGAAATAAACAAGACACATAAGGACAAAATTGTACACATCACATAACAGATGGCTAAAAATAGCAAATTCACAGAGCTAGAAAGCAGATTAGAGATTACTGGGGGATGGGGACTAGAGGGAGGGGGATGGAGGAGTGTGCGAAAATGTTTAAAAAGATGATGCTAATTAATACAAATTAATAAATCTCTAATGATAAATTATGGAAAATAAGAAAGTAAAGGAAGACATTTAGTCCAGATGTCCTTCTTAGGACAGCAAAACTAAGTATCAAAAAAAAAAAAAAGAAAGGGCATCAAGGAAATTTACAAATGCTTACTTAGAAAACATTCTTTCCCAGTACTTTATCTGAATCATTCATACTTATGGTTCAAGACTTCTATCAACGTCTTCCTCACTTCTTCAGGAAGCATTCCTGATTATTGCCATATCACACACTGGGAAAGGTCACCTTCATTTTAATCCCATCTTGGCCTTTATATTCCTATTCCTGCTGCTCCACACAGTCCCACATCTTTTTTGAGGGGTAGGGAGCCTGGCTGTGTTATATTCATCTTTCTTCTCAGCATCTTCAATGACCTAACCTCCTCCCCAGACTGACAGAATTCCCCTCATCAGTGCTTGATACCATCTTGCATATATCTCTTTCAGAATGTTCAACAGATTATAACAGATGATGTGTAAAGTGGCTGCCTCAATCAGTACATGATCTGAGAAGATAGAGGCCATATTTTATTCATCTTTTTATCCTCAAACCTGGACACATTGACCAGAACAGAATAAATAATCAATATATATTTGATAAATTGAACTTAAATGGTGAGTCAATGCAGACAGAGCCTTAGAATAATCCCTTACCTCAATCTAAAGAGAAGGCAGTCACACCTTACATCTTTTCACCTTACAAAAAATTATGAGAATTAGTGAGACAATGTTTTTGTTTGAGATCTTAAAACTAGATGAAATACAAAGAAGCAACATTAAGTTAGCTACCAGTATACCTAACAAACATCTGACCACTGATAACGTTTCTGTTAATTGTAAGTTGTATTTCATGAAAATGGATTTATTTTTATAATTCAAACCTAAGTAATTCAAATTACTACATACATTAACTTTTTAAAATAAAATAAGTTTATTCAAACAATAATTAGCATAGTATCAAGATGGCCAAGATGGAGGCTTAGCAAGTTGTGGGATTTAGTTCATCCTTCAGAACAGCTACTAAATAACCAGAAACAGTACAGAACAACTCCTGGGGCCACGTCAGTGACTGGACACACAGCGTACCCCAGTCTGGACCAGCTGGATCGGCTGCGAGCCCCCCC
>PVIY010061221.1:0-11317 GCA_004026745.1 Myrmecophaga tridactyla | reverse complement strand
GATAGAAATATTTCCTTAACGTAAACATGCTTGATAACTTAAGGGTCTAATTTTAATTAGTAATGTTGCAGTCAAGGACTTGGTTAACTTGTTTAGTTAAGTTAGTTGATAGAAAATTAACTGAAACAAATACTTTTATCCTTGGCTTAGCAAACTTAATTTCCCTTAAGCAGAGATAGAATTAACCCCACATTTGTCAATTTTTAACTTTTTTGGTTTGTTATTTTCAGGGAAATTTAAAAGTTAAAGTAAAATAGTTATCTTTCTGTGAAAAACTTTTCTTAACACCCATGTTGTAGTAGTTGGGCCCTTTGATTTAAAGGGCAAAAACATAATGAGTTAGGCATAGAATTAGGGATTTAGCTCAGGATGCATGGAATTTGGTATTGGAATGTCCCTTCTCCAACTTTATAAGCAGGAATCTTGTCACACAGTCTCTGCTTCATCTTGTAAGCCGAAAAGTTAAAATGGACCTTACATCAGAAAACATGCTACTCTGTGGGCACATAGCAGGTCAAGGAGGGGATGGGATAATCGGGGTAAAGAGGATGATATATTGATATTTGGGGAGACTGGAATTTTTATTCCATAGGAGATCAGCCTTGGACTAGGGTGAGAGCTATATTTTCTTTATCCTTTATTCTCTATAATTCTTTTTCATAGTAATTTGAATGAATTTGACGTGTTCCAAGGGTAAATTTTGGAATGCTTCAGTGAAAGGCAGAATCCAGCCCCTAAAATCAGCCCACAGGCATCCGTCCTCTCCCCACATTCTGCTGCAATTAGCCTAAGTGAATGCCTACCACATTCAGAGGCGTCCTTAAAGTGAACAGCCACATAATCTCCTTTAGGTCTGCTTTTCTTATTTTGCCATCCCCAAATCTGTTTTGAATGAAAGCCAATAAGATTAAACAGCTCAGCTCTTTCCGTCTCTTCCCTGAAACATTTTCGTATGCTCTCCTCCTTCTTTGGGGAGATTTGCAGCTTCTTATATTGTATATATTTCAAAATTTCAAAATAATTGTACTTTAGACAAAATATGTGGTTACCTTTTGGCACTGAACTCTGTGCACACTGTTGCTTTATCTCTGAACTAAATCTTGCACTGGTGAAAGAAAAATAAAAGTAGTCAGTCAGTGGGGTGTCTTTGCTATCCTCTAGTAATCATCTTTATTGCCATTCGCTTCTGCTGATTACTGCTCTGACATTTCCATGAAAATTACCGAGGCAGCTGAACTGGATAAATTAGGCCCTTTCTGACCAAATGAAAACCATTGACATTTTGCCAGTGCTAAACTCATTAACAGTATTAGCCAGGAGTCCTGCTTTTAGCAAAGCTCCATCCTGAGCGTGTGACTGTAGGTTGGGGAAGATAAAGACCTCACAGCTCCTAATTAGCAAGTGTAATAAATGGCAAACAGTTTGTGGGAGTCCCTGAATAGCATTAATCAGATTTCGAAAGCAAATGCAGTTTAATAATTTGTTTCAATATCAATGTGGGAAAAAATGCATTATTCTAGAGCTCTGAAGGAAGTTCTTTTTTGGTGGGTTATCACTGGAGTAGGTAAACGCACGGGAAATGAGTTTAACTACATACACATTTTCTGTCATTCAGGTTTTCTATGAAAAAGCTTAAAGAGTTGATTTGCCTCTGGTTCCCTGCTGTAGAGCCTGTTGGAGTCAAAGGGCCCAGCCCCCACATGGAGAGACTGCAGGGCTCTGCCGCCAGGAAAGGAACTTGCCTGCTGGTCTGTAAGCAGACAATCATTATGTCTTGTCTCCCTCCAGGTTGCAAAGCTGATCTGATTTGTTTCTTCTTCCTTGTCTCCTCTGTAAAATACTCACCCGACCTTTCATCCTTCTATTTTCAACTGCTGCATTTACCATTTCTAATTTTTGTTGCCATTCTACTTTTGGCCCATTGGTACCCTTTGCTCGTTCCCTGCATTCTCACCTTTTAGAAAAAGTCTGACCTTTACAATTAACATCATTCAATGTTAATATTTGCATCCTTCTGTTGTGCACTAACCAGTTGGGATATCATTGGTAAAATCTTTAGCTCCTCCTGGTTGATCTACGTGTCTTTCCTTAAATCCAGTGTTTTTAACAGTTAAAAGAAAATCTGATAACCAGATACTGATTTAATGGGTGATTTAAAAAAAATCCACTTCTTAGACTAAAACGTTTTGTTTTCCAACAGCTTCTGGGGTGCTATATTAAATATTAAATTGGTGATCTGTTATCTCAAGGAGCTCATGATCTTCTTTAATAACTGAAAAATTGAGCAACACTTTGCATGTAATAGTATGCTATACCTAATGGAAGGAAGGAGGACTCAGAAGAGGTAATACAGACTAGCTACCTCAACTGCCTTTTAACCTTCACTGGGTGACAGGACCCACAGTTGTTTTCACCTGTTAATTAAGTATCAAATGAGTCACACGGACTATTAATGCAAGGTGTTCAGAGAAGCAGCATTATCATCTGAAATGGTCAGAGGAAGTCGATGAAGGTAGTACATCCTGAAGAACTTCTATAAACCGGAAGAAGGGATTTCTGGTGGTGGTGATCAGGAAGGGGGAAGGGGAGGAGGGAAGGAGGGGAAGGACGGAGGGAGAAGACAAGCATGAGGCCTCTAGATGAAGTGGGGAAAGGTAGGGTCCAGCTGGAGCCTTGAAGACTTGTACAATCTGTGCTAAATTTGTTTCTAACATTATTGGCCACTTATGAGAAACTACTGTAGAGTTTGATCAGGGAAGTAGTACAGGGAAACGACACTTAGGGGAAGTTGAATGTTGACATCTTTGATAGGGTTGTTTGGATGGGAAAAGACTAGCAATATGGTAGTGAGGATGAAGAATTAAGGAGTTGTTTCCGTAACTCAAGTTTGCAAAGATTAGGTTTGGATTAAGATGGAAATAGGGTTGGCTACAAAAGCAACATAATTGGTAGGTGAAAGATATTATGAAGGGGGCGGTACAATGGTGGCTCAGGGGCAGAATTCTCACTTGCCATGCCAGAGACCTGAGTTCGATTCCCGGAGTCTTTCCATACCAAAAAAATAATATACACATATATATATATATATATTTTGTTTGTTTGTTTAAGATATTATAAAGGAAGGAGAGGAGTTGAAAGTATAGCTGGATTTTATTTCCTTATTCATTCTACCCTATTTCATACTGTTTCAGCAGACATCTACTTATAAGACAGTACATATAAGAACAGAAGTGATTCTTTAACAGTATTATTGAAATATAATTCCCATACCAAATAAGTCATCTATTTAACATGCACAATTCAATGGTACTTAGTGTATTTGCAGAATTGTGGAACCATTGGCCATAGTCTTAACTTTAGAATGTTTTTATCATCCCCAAAAACCCCTGCATCCATTAGTGGTCACTTTCTGCCTTGTCCCCCAAGTCTTAGGCAGCCACTAATCTATTCCTATTTTTATGGGTTTGCCTGTTCTAAAAATCATACAATACGTGGCCTTTTGTGGCTGGCTTCTTTCACTTAGCATAATGTTTTCAAGGTTCATCCATGTTGTAACAGGTCTCGGCATGGAACTGGGTTTGATTTGGGGACAGGGTAGCTGGGGATAGTACCCTGACAGAAATAAGCCAGGGGTTGACCAGCATGCTTTAGATGCATCACATTTTAAATGGGAATGATAGTCCCACCCTATTACCTCCCAAAGCTGTTCTGAAAATCAAATAGCATATATGGAGATTTATTTATTTCATATCAACTCAGAGGTTTTTTGGCATATTTTCTCAAGAGGAGATAAGTTTTAGGAGTGAGGGGATGAAATTGCATTTTATAAAAGGGACATAATGACATGTGGACTGATGATAGCATATGTGTGAATTGCCAGCCTCAAGAGTCTCTTGAAAAGTTGTCCTTGTTGAGTCAGTGCTTGAGTCCATGAGAGCTGATAGCGTCTCCTTAAAGAAAGGGAACAGAGGGCTGAATTCAGGAGAACGCCAGCTGTGAGAAGGTAGGAGGGAAGGAGCTGCAGAGAGCCCTAGGATACAGGGGAATGCTAAACCTGTTCTGCCGAAATGGTTTAATAATGCAGTCATTGCTAAGTTCTCTTAATTAGCTAACTGTTGGCCAAGTCATGTCTGTGCAGGGTTGTCTGACCCAATTTATTATTGGCCCCAGGCCACTTGCTAACTGGTCAGTAAGTGAGGCTCTTATTTAAAAAACAAAATGAAACAAAACAATAAAGTACTCAGGGCTTGAAATGTGACCTGGATCCCTGGCTTGATTCCACTACCTAATGTGTTGACTTGAGCTTGGTACCTACTCCCCCTGCACCTTAGATTATTCATCTGTACTGGTTAGTTCCCTTGCTGAGATGTTTAAGATCACTTCACATGAGAAGAAGTGTGCCAAAAGGTGTGGTGAGTGCTAAGGTGCCCTTTAAATGTAAGGAGGTCCTATTCCATCTTCTACCTGCTCTTCTCTCAAATAAACACTTTAAAGTCAGATGTAAGAGAGTGGGAAATTCCCAGGGACTGACTCGGGGTCCATGTGTGGAAGTCGTACTCTGTTGTGTAACACATTTGTAAATGATATAATGAATCATTGCTGGGTAACACTTTGGGAGAGTGACACACCTAATCTGAAATTTTTCCCTGTATAGGCTTTTTTCCCAGAGGGGTGGTGGTTGGTGTGTGTGTGTGTGTGTGTGTGTATTGAGAAGGTGGAATAGGAAGGGGAAACCAACAAAAAGAAATGTGGAGATTGACCTGAGCAGGGCCCCAAAAGTGTAAATAATTTTTAGGTGTCAAAGCAAAGGAGAATCATTAAACAATAACAACAAAATGGTATTTCCTAGGGTTGGGCAGGAGATTCTAGAGTTTTAGTAAAAGTTGAAATCAAATGCCTGAGCATTTCTATACTGTTATGTTTCCATACTTATTAGACTTGTCTTTGAAAGAAAACTTACTGTCTCTCTGCTTAAATTTATATATAGCTTGTTCCCCCACCTACATGATGGTACACAGAGTGGATACTTAAAGTGTTCTACCTAGGTCTCTCCCTCCTCGTTTTTTGGAAACTGCTCTGTGCTCCATTGATGCTGTTAGACTGGGACCTCTAAACTTGACATGTCTTCTGGGCATTTGGAAACAAGTATATGATAGCACTCCTAGTCTGATTGTCTCTAGCAGGGGGAATATAAGCCCTAGGTGGCTTATGAACAATGAAACCGAAGTGGTCTGTAGTCAGAGAAGAATGAAGGATTTATGCAGAGAAGACTAAAATCGAGAGATGTGTTCAAGTTCCTATCTGTTGCCCTTGAGCTCCTGGAGGTCTCCTGTGGTCTTTTTTTTTTTTAAGGGTAGAATTAATATTTTATTGACACTTAGAATCTAATGGCAGTTGAGTATATAGTCTTCATACGTGATCTTTCTTTTTTACAAATAAAAAAAATTACAAGTCACATTTTAAACTGCTGATGGCTAGTTAAGTTTTCAGAAAACATGATTAGCTTAATTCGTTAATGGTGGCTTCAAGCTTTTCCATATTAGCACCAGAAAATTCATCCACCTTTTGTCCGTTTTTATGGATCTGAACTGTTGGCATGTATTTGACTTCACACTGTGCATCAGTTTCCTGACAGTCATCCACATCTACTTCAAGGAACGTTGCGGCGTTATACTTTGCAGAGAGGGAAAGAAAGAAAGGCTTGATCATTTTGCAAGGCCCACACCACGTGGCTGCAAAAAAATCTACCTGGCGGCCAATGTGCCGCCAGATTTTGGCTGCTGAGTGTCTGATGATCAAGTGTAGCATATGTCAGCAAAGACCCAAACAGCAGGAGTGAGGCTGGGGACCCTGTGGTCTTAAAACAAATGAAAAGGGAGTTGGTTCGCTACTTTGCTTAAACTGGCTTGAGTAGTTTTGAAGACTTGCAACCAAAAGTGCCCTAACTAATATAGTAGCTAGAAGAGACCTGAGATTTTTAGAGTCACTTTGTGGACCTATTAGAAGACAGAGTGTAAGATGTGAGTGAGGGGCTGAGTTACTGAAAATGTGGCCCCAGGAGAGAGTGGCTATGTCCTTCCCTGGGTGCAGACATTACAGGCGCGCCCTGTGAGATCATAGCTGTGCTGTGAACTAGAAGCAGCACTTGCTGAAGAGACTGGTTTGAGATGGGATAAAATAATCATTATGCTGCTTTTTTTCAGTACAGCTGCCTCTCTTTAGTGTTAATTTTTGAAGGGTCTCAAAAACACTCAGAGGCATGCAGATTTAGACTTAAGGTTATCATATGGAAATATTCTCATTGATTCTGCCTAGTTCTGTTTTGGCTGGACCCTGTGAGATTCTAGGTTCAATCTCTGAAGTTGTAAATTCTATATGAGTTGTCAGTAAGCCTTTGAGGGCCCTTGCTCAAATCCCTGCAGCAAACCATGGTGATTCTTCTGATTATTGGGTGATTTGCCTGGACCTTTTGTTCCCTGGCCTTCACAGAGGCTTGGTTAGGGGCTGTGTAAATCCAGGGCCAGGTTCTCTAGCAGCTCCCTGCCTTCACTGCTGGGCTGCGTCTTTATGAAGATGCTGGTGACATGAGTAGGCGCTGCCGCCTCAAAGCAGAGGATCAGCAAGCTGGTACCGTGATTCCCAGAAGGCAACCAGAACCTGTGGTGTTTCAGGTCAGGGTAATGTGTAGATTGAGTTATTGTAAAAAGGCAAGGAATGCTGATAATAACTAATAATATATAAAAAAGCAAAGTCAAAAAGCTATACCATCCATCTTCTCCCAATCCCCACATCCATTCCCCTGAAATATAGTGTCACTTATCAGGCCTGAATTCTAACAGACAATTTAAAAAAAAATCTGAGAATAACTATTTTCATCGTGAGATGTCCTTTTCCATAGAAAGTCTTAGTATTCCATTATTTGATTAATGGAAATAGTGTATTCGGCTTTATATTTTAATATAGTATATTAATGTATTTTAACTTATTGATTTAAAAGAGAACCTCAAAACTGGAAACTCCTCTTCCTGCCCCCTTTATCCCACGTTACACAAATTAAGGGCCTGGAACAGGGAGGGGTAGACAAACTTTTTCAATAAAGGGTCAGTTGTTAATTATTTTAAGCTTTGTAGGTTATGATCTCACTTCTGCCCTTTTAGGGGCAAAGCAGTCATAAACAATATTTAAATGAATGGGTGAGGTTATAAGTCAATAAAACTATATGGATTTACATGCCATGTATATATAATTGTTACATGTCATGAGTATTCTTTATTTGATTTTTTTTGTTTGTTTGTTTTCAACTATTTAAAAATGTAAAGACCATTCTTAGCTTGTGGTCCATACAAAATCACAGGGTAGGGTGGATTTGGCCCCAGGCCACAGTTTGCAGACCCTAGAGCATCACATCAAAGCACAAGGACCATTTGCTTTTCTGATAGCTGAGGTGGGTGAGGACAGCTTTTATGGAGTGTGAGTCCTGAATATTTTAACCTTTTTATTAACTCTAAAGGAACTCTCTAAGACAGTTGTCTAGTGTTCTCACCAACCCCTGAGATAAAGGAAAGATTTTCAATTAAATGAGCTAGTTTTAGAACAGGAGCTAATAATTAATTACCAGGCCAGTCCTTAAGTGTTTGACCCGTGACTGAAGCCCTCCACGCATGGCGTCAAGGTGGGCAGGTGCTGTTTCCGCATTTAAATAAGGGAACCAAGTCTCCTTAAATGTGTCAGAATGCTTTGGGGTTAAGTCCACATTAGAATTACAGAGTTTAATTTTCTAAGCTGTAGTCACTGAAATTCACAGCTTTACTTCCTCAGTAGTTGAAAGATCTAAATGTGCTGCTTTAAAAAAAAAAAACGTATTTTTTATTGTGATTATGCCCAGGACTTACCTAGAGAGTCCTCTTGTTGTTCAAATGTGGTCTACCTGAGTATAATTGACCTACAATTGACTGCACATGTTTAAGTTATACAATTTGAGAAGTTTTAATATATGTATACACCCAAGAAATCATGACCACAATTAAGATAATGAACATATCATCTCCAAAAGTTTTCCCCCTTTTCCCCTTATCTTTCCTAGGTAGTCACTGATTGGCTTTCTATCTCCATGGATCTGTTTGCATCTTACTCAATTTTATAGAAATGGAATCCTACAAAATGTGCTTTTTTTTTTGCTGTCTTCTTCACTCAGCATCATGATTTTGAGATTCATGCATGGTATTGCGCATGTCAATAATTCATTCCTCTTTGTTGCTGAGTAAATTCCATTGCATGGATGTGCCACAATTTATTTTTCTATTTACCTGCTGATGGACATTTGAATTATTTCTTACAAATAAGGTTGCTATTAACATTCGTGTACAGGTCTTTTTATGGACCATATGCTTACATTTCTCTTGAGTAGAGACCTAGAAATGAAATAGCTGGTCATATGGAAAGTATATGTTAAACTTCGTAAGAAACTACCAAACTATTTTCCAAAGCAGTCATACCATTTTACATTTCTACCAGCAGTGTAAGAGGGTTCCAGTCCCTCCACATCCTTGCTAAGTAAGTGTCCTATTTTTAATGCAATTTTATTGAGACATTTTGTATATTCATATACCCTGTAATCATACAAATTGTACAATCTGTGGTTCACAGCATCATATAGCTGTGCATTCATCATCACGATTAATTTTTGAACATTTTCATTACTCCAAAAAAAGTAAAAATAAGAATAAAAGTGAAAAAGAATACCCAAAACATCCCATACCCCCTGCCCCCTATTATTTACCTATTTTTTGTCCCTTTTTTTTTTTCCTTCACAAGGCCACACCCCAAAGGCTCCATAGGCATCCAGTCTTCCTCAGGAATCAAAGTTACTGGATTACAGTTCAACAGTTTCAGGCATTGCCCTCCAGCTACTTGAATAGCCCCCAAACAAAAAGGGGATATAAGCTTTTCAGTTAACCTCCAGAATGACTGAAATCTCTCAGCCACTGAAACTTTGTTTCATTTCTCTTCCCCCTTTTAGTCAAGAAGTCTTTCTCAGTCCCATGATGCCAAGGCCAGGCTTATCCCCAGGGATCATGTCCCATGTTGCCAGAGAGATTTACACCCCTGGCAGTCATGTCCCAGGTTGGGGGCGGGGGTGGGGGTGGGGCACGGAATGCTTAGAGAGAGAGGCCACATCTGAGCAACAAGAGAGGCTCTCTGGAGTTGAGTCCTAGGCATAATCATAAGTAGGCTTAGCTTCTCCTTTCAGGAATGTCTCACAAGGCAAGCCTCAAGTCTGAGGGCCTGATCCATCAAATTGGCAGTCCTAGATGCTTGTAAGCTTCCCAGGTGGGGAAGCTTAACATTCCTACTTTCTTCCCCAGTCCCTGCAAACACCTTTCAGTCTTCTGCCCAGGTTATTCTGGAATGTATCTGGGTATCACAGCACTGTGTACAAACCATGGAGAACTCACTCCCTATTCAAGGGCCCATGAAATTAAGGTATTTGAATAAACTGACCATACAAGTCAAACCAGAAAGCCTGCTAGTGAAATTATAAATTTTTGTACCAAATAAACATCTCTTTGTGTGATCTCACACAGAAGTTGAAGCTTTAAAATGCAGTCAATATCATCCTTTACTTTTTAGTCTGATATACCTTAATCCTACCCAGATCAGCTTCATTCATATCTCTAATTGAAGTCTGATCACCCTTTCAATGTTTTTAATGGTTCTTGTATGGAGTAATGCTGACCTTCATAGCTGTAGAACTCTAGCTCTGAGTCCCAGGTATCACACAAATACCTGAAGTTCCAGGGAATGACCAGGTCACAAACAAAGGGCTCAGCATCTCAGAATTTAGAAACAACAGTCACAGCTCCAGAATAGATATGACTACTATAAGAGCTTATAATCTAGGAACCTTTACAATAGGCCTTCACCTGATAAGCTATGCTCTCAAATTCAGTTCTCAGAGTTTGTACATGTTCTAGTTTGCTTAGCTGCTGGAATGTGATATACCAGAAACAGAACAGCTTTTAAAAAGGTGAATTTAATTGTAAGTTTACAGTTCTAAGGCTGTGAAAAATGTCCCAATTAAAGCAAGGCTATAGAAATGTCCAATCTAAGGCATTCAGGGAAAGATGCCTTGGTTCAAGAAGGCCGATGAGGTTCAGGGTTTTTCTGTCAACTGGAAAGGCACATCTTGAACATGGCGATGTCTGCTAGCTTTCTCTCCCAACTTCTTGTTTCATGAAGCTCCTGCAAGGGCGTATTCCTTCTTCATCTCCAAAGGTCTCTGGCTGCATGGGCTCTCGCGGTTCTCATGGCTGTCTCCAAAATGTTTCCTCTTTTAAAGGATTCCAGTAAACTAATCAAAACCCACTTGGAATGGGTAGAGTCACATCTCTCTGTAATCAAATGTTAATACCTGCAATGGGGCGTGTCACAGTTCTGTGGAGATAATCTAATCAAGTTTCCAACCTACAGTGCTATGTAGGGATTAAAAGAAACAGCTGCCTCCACAAGATGGCTCAGGATTAAAACATGATTTTTCTAAGGTACATGATCCTTTCAAGTAGGCACAGCACACTATAGTTAGTCCTTCCTAATAAGATGTTATAATATTTGTCTTTTTATTTCTGGCTTAATTCATTCAATGCAGTGAACTCAAGATTCATTGCATGCCCCACAACTTCATTCCTTCCTGCAGCCACTCAGTAATCCATTATATGTATACACCACGGTTCTCCTTTCCATTCCTCAGTCATGTACCCTTAGGCCAACTTCATCCGTTGCAAAAAATGTGAACTCTGCAGGATCATGCATCAGCTCCACCCCTAGCCTCCTGTGGAGCCAAGTATGCTATTTTTTTATAAACTTTTTTTATTAATTAAAAAAAATAACAAAAAACCATTAAGATATCATTCCATTCTACATATACAATCAGTAATTCTTAATATTATCACATAGTTGCATATTCATCATTTCTTAGAACATTTGCATCGATTTAGAAAAAGAAATAAAAAGACAACAGAAAAAGAAATAAAACAATAATAGAGAAAAAAAGATCATCAAGTATGCTATTTTTAGGAAGCTGTTTTAGTAAGCATTATCTTACAAACTTGCACATACTGAAAATCAGTATTTTCAGTATTTAATTGACTATCGCTTAATTTTTGTTTCCAGAGAGCCTAATTTCTAGAACCTCCTTTCATTCCCAGAACATCGCTATAAAATTTTAAAGGACCAAATAAGATGTGTGACATAGGCAAGGTCAGGTCATGGGAATCAATATTTGGACTGCACTTGGACCAGGGTTTTTTTTTTTTTTTTT
>PVIY010061220.1:0-11323 GCA_004026745.1 Myrmecophaga tridactyla | reverse complement strand
TTGCATTCTCTCATTTAAGCACCAGCCAATTAAGCCAAACGTCACTCATTGCAGCAGACACGCCTCCTAGCTGACTGCAGATGTAATTGGCAACAGATGAGGTTCACGTACCGTTGGCTTATGTCCGCAGCAACAAGACTAGGTATGCTCACCTGGCCAAGTTGACAACTGAATCTAACTAACACAGCTACCATCGGAGTTTAGAGACCCTTGGACTCTCAGATGCAAGGTGATACTACAGGGTGTTTGAAGCTGATATTAACTACAGGTAAATATGGCAACAACAAAACATAAAACCAGATCTATTCCTGTATAGTTTGATTTGTTCACCTATTGTTATGTCTGAGCAAAACAAAAGGAGTATCCATTTCCAGGCAAAATTATTATTTACCTCAGTATCTCATCATGCACATGCTGTCTGGCTTTGAATCAAATATTCAGAAGCACTGAAAATAGCAAGAGTAGCTCACTGTCAAGACAAAGCAATCAAAATGATCCCATGCACATATTACACAGATGGAACATCTAACAGGGAAATGAAAATAACTATGATAAATGCAATGAAAGTTCTTATAGGAACAACATGCATGGCAGATAAGAAATTTCAGCACAGTGGTGAAAACCATAAGAAATAATCAAATTGAAATGCTAGAAATGAAAGACACTTCAACAGATAAACTTTCGTAGAGAAAAGATATAAGAACTAAAACAGGCTTCTGATCAGGAAGTCTGGAAGCCACATGTTCATGGAGTGACATCTCCAAAGTGCTAAAAGAAAAAATAATGTCAATCTACAATTCTGTTGCCAGTGAAAACATCTTTCAAACTGAATGAGAAATAAAGACTTTCAGACAAGAATTTATTATCTGCATTCATGCACTGTAAGAAATGTGAAAGATCCTCAGGCACAAGGAATAGAATACATGATAGGACTTACATCTACATAAAAAGAAATACAACATGCTGGAAATAGAAAAATGAGATGTAAATTCAAAATTAATTTTTTCTTATTTTTAATTTCTCTAAAAGATTATTATAGTTTAAAGGAAAATAATAAATAGAATATTGGAAATAAAAAATATGACACTGTTAGCCTAAAGGATGGGAAACTGGAAATGGAAGTATGTGTTATAAGGTTCAATGATAGAATGATAACTGGAAAAGTCCCAAATATTTGGTAATTAAACAATGTATATCTAAATAAATCATGAGGTTCAAAAGAAAGTTAGTAGGGAAATTAGAAAGCAATTTGAATTGGATGAAAATACATAAAGCTTGAAAATTTCTGGGAAAGTTAAAAAAACGCTTACTATATAACCCAGTAACAACAATACTTGTTGGAATGCAGCTAAAGCACTGCTCAGGGAGCTATGTAAGCATCCAATGATCAAAAAAGAAAAGAAAAAGTCTCAAATAAATAGTCTAATTTTTTATCTTGAGAAACTAGAAAACACAGAGTAAATTAAACCTATAATGATATGTGCAAAAAAACAATAAAATTGAAAACAGAAAACAATAGAGAAAAATCACTGAAACCCAAAGCTGATTCTTTGCAAAGACCAATAGGTTAATAAACTCTAATCAGATTTATCAAGAAAATTTTAAAAATGTATAAATTAACAACACTTAGTATGAAAGAAGGAATATCACTATAAACCAGAGACATTAAAAGGATAATAAGACAAACAGCTTTGTTTCTATGTATTTGCTACTTGAGTGAAATGGACAAATTTCTTGCAACACTCAAAATACTAAAGCTCATTGATTAAGAAATAGAGAATGCAGAGTTCTATATGTATTAAAGAAATTGAATTCATATTTATAAATCTTCCAAGAAAGAAAACTCCTTGCCCAGGTGGTATCTCTGATGACTTCTAGCAACATTTAAGGAAGAAATAATACTATCATTACACAAACTCTTCCAGAAAAAAGAAATATTAGGTCAGCATCACACTGGAATCCAATCTAGACAAAGATATTTCATGAAAAAAGAACTACAGGTCAATTGATACAAAAATCCTCCATTTGAATCCTGCTATATTTTAAAAGGATGATGCAGCATGACTAATTATGTTTATCTTAAGAATATCAGGCTATCTCTATATTTGAAAACCACTTCAATCAAATTCACTTATTAGTTGCAGCAGACTTTTGGTAGATTCTTGTGATTTTTCTATTTGAACAACTTGCCAAAGTGGGACAGCCAATTTGGTGCAGAGTTTGGTACTTTCCTATAAAATTAAACATGCAGTTCCCATTTGATCTAGCACACCATCTTCTATTATTGACTAAAGAGAAAGCAAAATTTATGTTCACACAGAAACCTCAGTGTGAATGTTTATAGTGGCTTTATTCATAATCACAAGCTCTGAATCAAATCAAATGTCATTCAGTTGGAGAATAGATAAACAATCTATTTTGGAGCCATACGATGGAATAGTACTCAGTGATAAAAGGGAATGATCAACTGATACAAGCAATATATATATTATGCTAAGTGTAAATCCACATACTCAAAAGACTTTATATTGTATAATTTAATTTGTATGACATTCTGGGATAGGCAAAACTACATGGGGAGAGAGAACTGATGGGGTGATGAATTTGGCTCAAAGGGGTAAGAAAGTATTTGGGAACATTGAGGACAATGTCTTTAACTTAATTGTGTTGCTGTTAACCCATATGTATACACTTATCAAACCGAACACACTAAAACAGATGAATTAACTGAATATGTTATACCTCAGTTAAAAAACAAAAGGAAAAAGTGATCATGGACCTATTTAAAAATGATTTTATGATCTCCAAAAAACCCACCGTCATTTAAAAATAATTTTAATAAAGTAAATTTAAATTACATTCTAGGTCTAAAATCCTGCAGTTACCCTTTAAAATAATCTGACAATTTTTCTATTCCCTTTGTCAAAATTTAAATTTTTTTTGAAATGCAATACAAACAAAATCAACATTATGACTGAAAAGAACTGAGTATGATATACTGTACTAATTGATGTGCTGGCACTTATGAGGAATGGAAGGTTCTTGAGAAGTAGGAAGAAATTCCCTAATATAAAGACAAAGTGATTAATCTGGACCTGATTGAGAAAAAGGAATGTTCTACTGAAATTCCATGTGGGCAGTCTTGCTGAATATAGATTTAGCAGGAAAAAATTGTAGAACGATGGAATTTTAAAAAGTCTTAGTTTCTTGAAATGAAAAGTTAGTAAGCTAAAATGTGAAAAGAGACAATAAGCTTATTGTCTCATTAAAATTTGGGCATCTAGGTTTTTTTTCTTTTATATTATTTAATTTATTTTAAAAATATAGAGCAATACTTTGCCAAAATGAATTACATAGCTGCTATGAGTTAATGAGTAATTAGGAAGCATGAGAGATGATGTTCCACCTTACTTTTAGAAATCATGAAATAGAAAATTCCATGATTTAAATTTTAAAATATTTTAACAATCACTGGTCTAACATCATTAAAATCACTGGACTTTATTAATCAACAATATTTTGCACAACTAGCATTGTGCTGAAAAGTCATGTCTCAAGAGAAGGTCCTAATCTGTAATATTTGCTGATTTCCATTTTACAGATACTCCCACCATAGTTGATTTAAAGCAATCTACATATTTCTATTGAGCAAGGACTTCCAAAGATGTGCCCAACCCCAGCTCTTTTCAGCTTGTGTGAGCCATCTCATGCTCATCACTGGAACAATACATATGGCTCTTTTCAACATATATATGTTTAAATGACTAAGAACTTGAATATGTTTGATATTGTGCTTTTTTAAAAAGGTCCATTTATTAAATGTCTTATTATAAATCAATTAAATACATCAATGAGAAGAGACACAAGAATATAACATCTTGATTGCTGAAGGGATATTTGTGGGATAGCGGGACCACTTACCTGGAGAAAAGAATGTTTGTCATGCTATAGTGAAAAAGTTTTGGGGGGATGAAGCAATGGGAGAATAACACTATAAGGAATGATTACAATTCCAACATTTATTTGATCAGAAAAGCAACATCTATTTTGCTTAGTCAAGAGACAACAAAGGATTAAAATTGATGGATGAATTAATTTTGAAGATTTTCCAAGGACCTATATTATCTATATTAGTTAACATTCTTTTGTGATTTGTATTTATTGTTATCTTGGTGCTTTATGATAAAAATAAAGTTCACTTCTTATCTTACTGAATTCACACACAGTTGGCATAAAGATTTAGGCAGCTCTCTGAAATATGGTGCTTGGACTCCACCTTAGATAGTCTTACCTGTTCAAAAGAACCCTTTCCTTCCTGTATCAATCGAAGCCCAACACGAGCCCTGTGCTTTCCTTTTATCCCTGGAAGAAGGCAAACAAAACCTTCGTCTGTTCACATGTGCTCCCACTGACGTTTTGGTCAATGCCTTAGAGGTGAAACGGATCAAGGGATGAGTAAACACCCTTGCGAATGCATGAAGGAACAATTTTAATTTTTCTTCTCTTGACATAAGCATGATTTACTTTGTGTTTATGGCAATAACTGCATGGATGCAATGTCCAGGTATTAATCTACTTTAAGGCATAAATCACAGGCATACTTGGACTGAGAGTTGGGGGAGGCTGCTATTTTAGGCAAACAAGGGGACTTTGTATGCTGGCTGTGAAAGCCTGCCCCGTCAGGGTTAGCAGAGTTAATTCTGTCAAGGCTCAGTGAAGTTTGACATGACTGCCTTCACAAGAAAGCTGTAAAGATCATATCATGCACTGTAGACCTTTGGGGAGCTTAGCAGAAGCAAGTTGGACCAATTCTGTCAAATGAACATCTAAGTAACCTGGAAGAATAAGTCTCTGAAAGGAAGTTTATGAGGTTTGGGATTGGGGAAGGAGAGAGGGCCATGTGTCAAATGCTTTCTCTCCCTGTGTCAAAATTGGGCTTAATACCCTTGAAAAGTTCAAATATGCTATTTTCAAAGAAAGAAAGCTAGAGAGAAGCATTAAACCCAGAGATATAAGGAAAACACATCAGGGCCTTCCGGGTGTTTTTCACCAAATTCATAGCCCCAATGTTTTCCAGCTTCTTCTTGAGGCCCAGGGCTCTATGATCTATGGGAGAAAGAGAGAACATTTCTCTGCACATTGTTTTTTAAAGACAGATTTATTCTCACACCATGCATCCCATCCAAAGTGTACAATCAATGGCTCTCAGTATAATCACAGAGTTGTGCATTTGTCACCACAATCTATTTGAGAACATTATCACGGCTCAAAAAATAAAATTGCATACCCCTAAACCACCCCCATTATTGTGACTTAGCATTGATATGGTACCTTTGTTACAATTGATGCAAGAATATTACAATGTTACTGTAAACTGTAGTTCATAGTTTGCATTGAAGCACGCAGGGCCCTGGCAGCAAGCAGGTTCCTTGTTTACTCAAGCTACTCCCTGTTTGGAAAGTCTCCCAGCCCCAAAGACAGCTGAAATCACAAGTAAGCAAAGATAAGTGGCTTTCATAGGAGTGCCCTCCCCCTGTAACTGCTCATCCACGTTTTTTAACCCAGGTTTGCAATCCTTCTGGGTCTGATTGCTGGCACGCAGCCAATCATCTCCCTCAAGCATCGCCAGTTGCCATATTGGGAAAAACCCTGTTCCAAACAAGTTATTTTGTCTATAAAATCTTGTATCAGTCCCTGCTTGGGGCTCAGACTTTCAGAGGTTATTTGGCTAAACCCTATGGCCGTAGACTAATAAAACCTACTTCCTGAAACTTCGGAGCCTTGATCCCAGTTTGTTCTGTCTCCAGGTAACATCCCTGGAGGCTTGCAGCCTTGTTTCTGGTTATGCGCTCCAGTCCTGTTTTCATGTAACAGTCCTGGAGACTTACAGAGCCTCATTCCTGGTTTCATGCAACAGCATCAGTTGTTTTCCACACTCTGTTTTTGAAATCATTATTATTTGGAGAAAAGAGGAGCTACATAGTCTCTGATGGCTTCTGTAAGGGTTGACTGTCCAGGAGATGAAGTACAACTTGTGGATGCAAATATGACAATGGCTTTTAGCCAGAAATGCAGATAATTTCAACAACTGATGATGGTGCAAGTGACATTTCTACCTTACCCATCAATGAAAATAAGCTTTTCTTTGTCTGTGTACTGAATTTCTCAATCAGGTAAACCAGGCTTAATAAATTATTATGAGCAGTAATGGATTATAACCTCTACATTGAAAACTTATAACCTTTATTGAATTTATAAAATGCTAAAACATAACCTCTGTCGAAAAAGCCTAAGCAAAATTTCTTGATGCTAGATTACTAAGCATAATTAATAGGGATAATCATTGCCTTTTTCCTCCCATGATGATACACACAAGGATTTTGATTGTTTTATTTTTTTTTTCTTAAGAGGAAGAAATTCTGATTTTGTAATTGGTGAGCTGGCAATGATTCTGATATTGAAGAAACCCCAAAGAAATTGTAAATGTCTTGTTACTCAGAATAAGATTAGCTACTTTGGCATGTAGTTAAAAAAAAAATGAATAAAGGAACCCATTGATTTTGCATAACAACTAGAAAAAGTTACTTGTTGAATTTAGAAATAAGAGCTTCTTCTTCAATTTAAATCCATATTGAATTATTAAGATCTCTTTGCCAGCAGTTGTAACATCAAAGCTATTGTGTTTTCCCAATGATGCTATGCTAAAGAATTTTGTGGGCCAAAATATTTTCCCAGATAGCATTATTGTTTCTTTGATGCTAAATGCCTGTGGATAAGATCTGATCTCTCTGTCCTTCTGTTCTTCTTTTGTCTTCAGGCTCAGGTAGCAGCTTGCCCTGCTTTCTCTGTATGTGGTTTTTCAGTACATCAACACATTCCTGTTTTTTCTTATCCCCAGGCTACCACTCATCCTTGGATAAGCCTCTTGTCAAATTTGGGAAGCCCAAATAAAAGGGTCAAAAGTGACATCCTATATTTGTCTCATTAAAACTGATGGCAAATTAAATCTCCATTTTTTCCCCTTTGAAATTTTACTGAAACTGTAATAAAATGCTTGCCTTTGCTTTTTCATTTCCTTACTTGTTTGATTCTTTGCTTTAATATGTAAAACCACAAGGTTTGGGAAGGTGGATGAGATGAAAACAGTGCTTAATTCCTGTTGTGCCAGGTGACTCTGTCAAAGTCCCCGGCTGGGGTCTACCTCTCGGCGATTGGGAGGGAGTGCCGACGCGGAGGCGCAATCGGGTCCCGGGGAGCTCGAAGGTGTGGAGGGCGCGCGAGATAAGAACACTCGCGGGAGCCGGTGGAGCTGACAAGGCGTGTGCACCGAGAACGTTTATTAGGGGAAGTGCAGTTGTATATATAGGATACTTAGAAGGGGCGGGGGAAGGAGGGGAAGGACAATGGGGAGTTTAAAGATTGGAGGGAAACAGGGTTTTTGCCATATATGGTTATAGGATGGACTAGAGGGGAGGGAAAAGGAAGAGGTAGAGGAGGAAGTCGGGTGCAGCATAGACTGTTGCTGGGTAGAAGTTGTAATGAGGGCCAGGGCATGCCCGGGCATGTTTGGAGCTTAGTGGAAATTAATCCAGCACTGTTGGTTTTCAGATTGTTGGCAGCCTGTCCTACATACCTGTGGCAAGGTACTTGAAAACTATTATGAGGAATCTCTCCAAACAAAGAAAAAAGACCAAAAGATACTGGCATTAAGAATTCTACTATGAAAGGCTCAGATGGAAAGCATTACAACATAGGTGGCAAGTACTGCTCCAAATTTCATATTTCATTTAAATTTTGATATGATTTTTTGAAATATTAATGGACAACCAAGGATCTCTAGACATCTAGGAAAAGCCTGAACATAAATGCTAGAGAACCAAGTAATCATCCCACTAAAAATCAACATGGAGTCAAACTCTCAAGTATTTTGTAATGGAATGAGGAAGAATCACAAGATATATTGTAAAATACTTCTAGAGAAATGAAAACAATGATGAAATACACCAAAGTTTATAGGATACAGAGAAAGCAGTGTTCCAAGGGAAATTTATAGCTGTAATCATCTACATGAAAATACAAGAAAGAGGGCAGGCCATGGTGGCTCAGCAGGCAGAGTTCTCGCCTGCTATGCCAGAGACTTTGGTTCCATTCCCTGTGTCTGTCCATGCAAAAAAAAAAAGATAAGAAAGACCTCAAATCAATAACCCAATCTCTTACCCTCAAGGGAACAGAAAAAGAAGAGCAAAATAAACCCAAAGCTAGTGGAAGAAACTAAGGAAGGTAGAGTAGATATAAATGAAGGAGATAATAAAAAAGCAATAAAGAGAATCAATGAAACCAAAAGTTAGCTCTCTGAAAAGATTAACAATATTGACAAACTTTAAATAGACTGACCTAGAAAAAAGAGAGAATAACCAAATTACCAAAATAAGAAATGAAAGCATGGACATTACTACCAACCTTATAGAAATAAAAAAATAAAAGAATTGTAAGAGAATACTGTGAACAATTCTACTCCAACAAATTAGATAACCTGGATGAAATGGACAATTTTATAAAAACACACAAATTACTAAATAGTGTCAACAAAGATATAGAATTTGAATATACATAGAATAAGAAAACAGACTAAAATCAGTATTCAAAAATGTCTTGAGAAATAAAAGCCCAGAATCAGATTGCTTCACTGATGAATCTAACCAAATTTTAAAAGAATTAACACTAATTCTTTTCAAACTCATCAAAATATGAGAAGAAGGGAGACTACCTAACTCATTCTGTGGAGCTAGGATTGCCTAGATCTCCAAGCCAGCAAAGGACATTACAAGAAAAGTAAATTACACTATATCTTATGAATTCAGATATGAAAATCTACAAACCAAATACTCATAAACTAAATCTAGCAGTATATTAGAAGGATTATACACTATGACCAAATGGAATTAAACAAACAATTCAAGGGTGGTTGAACATGTGAAATTGATCAATGTTATACACCACATTATTGGAAGGAAGGAAGGAAGGGGGGAAAAAGCACATAATCATCTCAATTGATGCAGAAAAAGCATTTGAGAAATTCTAACACAACTTTATGATAAATCACTCAACAAAGTATTTATAGGAGGGAACTTAATCAACATGAAAAAGGGCATTTACAAAAAACCCACAGCTAAAATCCCACTCAATGGTGAAGACTGGATACTTTCTCCCTAAGATCAGGAACAAGACAAGCATGCCAACTTTCAGTACTACCATTCAGCATTGTACAGGAAGCTCTAGGCAGGGCAATCAGGCAGGAAAAAGAAGCAACAGACATCCAAGTAGGAAAGGAAGAAGTATAACTTTATCTTTTTAATTCTGTTTAAAAAACAAAAAATCTTAGAGAATCCACCAAAAAACTATTTCAGGTAATAAATTCAATAAAGCGACAGAATTCAAAATCATGAAGAGAAAAAAAAAAAAAAGATGTCAGACAAATTTTTTTGTGCATCAAATGATGCTGAAAATGAAAATATAACTTTGACAATGGAAGAAAATTTTGCTAACTGTTTATGTATGTTAAGGTTTAATGCCCAGAATATATAGTGAATGCCTATAACTCAACAACAGAAAGACAAACAATCCTATTAAAAAAACATGGCAAATGACTTAGTCATTTTTCCAAAGAAGATATACAATGACCAATACACAAGCACTAGCATGTCAATAATAATAATAATAATAATAATAATAATATTTAATAATATAGAAAATAACAAGTTTTGATGGGGATATGAAAAAATTAAAACTCTCATGTATTGTAGGGCCAGTAAAATGATGTGTAAAATGGAGTTTGTAAAATAGTGCAGCCACTGTGGAAAACTTTGACTTTTGCTTAAAAAGTTAAATATAGAACTACTATATGATCCAGCATTTCCACTTCAGGTATATGCATTTATATGCAAAATATATAAAAAGGATAAACAGGTTAATAATAAAATAATAAGATGGTATGTCAATAATATTAATATGTGTTACACTACGGATAAGCCTTGTAAACATTATTCCAACTTAAAGAAGCCAGATGCAACAAGCCATGTATTACATGATTCAGTTTATATGAAATATCCGTTATAGGTAATATCAGAGAGACAGAAAGCAGATTAGTAATTTCCAGGTGCTGGAGAAAGGGGAGAAAGAAGAGTAACTGCTTCATGAATATGGGGTTTCTACTGAGGTTTTGAAAATGTTCTGGAAATAGAAAGTGGTGATGGTCACAAAACATTGTGAATGTGCTAACGTCACTGAATTGTACACTTTAAAATGGTTAAAATGATAAATTTTATTATATGTATTTTACTATAATAAAAATTCAACATGGATGAAACAGATTATGTAAGGATATAGAATATATATTTTTTTAATTTATCACTATTCTGAGAGAGTTAAAAATAAAAGGAATGAAGTGCCAGAATCAAGAGCAGGATGTTAGAAACGCAGATATTAAAGAACAATTTTTTTTTAATTTTCTTGGAAATAAAAAACATGATGGTAGATGTATACAGCTCAACGGAAGTGTAAGAAAATGAAGAAGATATTGAAATCTCTAGAAAACAGCAGGAACTCAGAGAGAGGAAAAAATGAAAGTAAAGATAAAGAAACTATAACTATCACTTAAGATTTGATGAGAGAATAATAACTTCAATGGGGGGTAAATAATTTGAATCACAAGTACGTAGCACACTAAGCAAAAAAAAAAAAGGTAATTAAACCACAGGGGAAAAAATATCAAAATGTGCAGGAAAAGGAGATAGAAAATATTTCATAGTTTGGCTGTGAATAGCAATTTTGACAATAATATAAATATGGAATGCTATTCCAATCACAACTATAACACTGTTAAAAGCATAAAGATTTGGGAACTGTACAATTAGACTGGGAGAAGGAAAGGGGCTAAGCCCTTATCTTTCATAATTGGAATTCCATAAAAAATGCATAAAAAGTTAAAAGGGAAAAATAATCATCCAGGCATTTTATTTAGAGTTCCAGAAATTAATCTCAAAATAATCAGAAGAGCTGCAAGTACTTGCTATTGGGAAAGAAGCAGTGCAGAGTGCGGAAGAGAGCTAGAGACTGCTCCTTATCTCAGAAGACTTAAAACCCTGGAAAACAAAAGTCATGAAACTGTGTACTTGTGTTAGCTCAATTAAAAGGAAATTTAAGATTGATATGATAATTAAAGATTCAAGAGCTGGAGTGCTGCTATGAGAACAAATTTAGAAATTTTGGAAAAAAAAACAGTTATGTCAAAATAAAACAAGTCATTGGCCTTCATTTTGATGAT
>PVIY010061219.1:0-11315 GCA_004026745.1 Myrmecophaga tridactyla | reverse complement strand
GGACTGTCCTCCCCCTCTCTGCTTGGGACATGACTCCCAGGGGTCTAAACCTCCCTGGCAACATGGGATGGGCATCCTAGAATGAGCTGGTACTCAGTATTAAGGGATTGAGAAAACCTTCTTGACTGAAAGCAGGGAGAGAGAAATAAAGCATCAGTGGCTGAGAGATTTCAGAGTCGAGAGGCTACCCTGAAGGTTATTCTTACTATTATATAGATATCCCCTTTTTAGTTTAAGGTGTATTAGAGAGCCTAGAGGGAAGTGCCTGAAACTGTAGAACTGTGTTCCAGTAGCCATGTTTCTTGAAGATGAATGTATGATAGAGATTTTGCAATATGACTGTGTGATTGTGAAAACCTTGTGTCTGATGCTCCTTTTATCTATGGTATGGACAGATGAGTAAAAAATATGTATTAAAAATAAATAAATAATAGGGGAACAAATGTTAAAGAAAAAAAAGAACCTTTATTACTTTTATAACAGCCTCTTATGCTTTCTTGCCAATGTCTTTGGAGCAGGTACTTTTTGAACTGAAGCTTTCTGACCCCCCTGAACTTTTGGAGCCCCTGCCTTCTGGGCAGGAACTTTCTGGGCTGAAGTTTTCTTACCCAAAGTGGTCATCTGTTTTGCTGGAACTGTAGCAGCAACTGCTGCAGGACAGCAGTTCGCCTATCAGCAGTTGATTTTTCCAGAGAGGCTTTCAGGACAACTATTTTCTGAAGCTTCTTAACTTCATGCCTAACTATTCTGTTTTGCATTTTCTTTGCCTTACTGACTTTAAAACTATCAAAATCTGTCATATTTACTTTCCTTTCTCTGGCTTCAGTCTTCTTGGTCCATCTTGTGGCTGCCCGTTTTGTATTGATCTCTGCCTTCTGCCAAGCTTATCAGACATGCTTTTGGTGGGCACTGTGTGGGAACTTGATGATGAAGTCAGTGAGCTTGCATACATTTGAAAGACATGGCCTGTCTCCTTACTTGAGTGCAAGGTCCATCAACTAAAGCCCTGTTCTCATCAGTCACATCTATAGTCACAACCAGCTTCCCAGCATGAGGCCCAAAGGAGACATAAGCCACCTGGCCAACCTCCATGAAGCACCTAAACACCATGCTGGTGGTGTCTGGTGAGAAGCTAATTTTTCTTCTTCATTATAGTTTAGGTTAACTAAATGGAATAGAAGTGGGCCATCTTTGGACTATTCCTCCTGCCTTTTTTTCCAGCCCTCATCCAATTGGTTAAAAAAATCTAGTCTGCTCTACCTAAACATATCTTATTGGCTCCCCCCTCTGTTTCCATTGTCCATTCCTCTAATTTAGGCCCATATCACTTTCCTGATCATTGTCTACTGACAGGTTTCTGTTTCTCTCTAAAGCTATTGTCCATGCTCTTAATACAAATCTAATGCTACTATTTCTCTTCTCTTTCGTACATACCCTAGATGAAGCATCTGCTGTTTTGCTTCTCTGCTTTTTCCTGACATTTTCCTTCAGCCTGGCAAATTCTTATCTACATATGATAGTCAGTACTATTCCACCAATATTCTCATGGCTCTCTTCTGCACGTGCTAATATTGTACTTCCCTGCTTCCCCATCCCTTTGAAATTGGGCATGGCCCAGGGTGGCTCAGCCTTGGCAGTACTGATGTTTTCGATTGGATACTTCTTTGTTGTGGAGAGGACTGTCCTGTGCATTACAGGATGTTTAGTAGCATCTCTGTCTGGCCTCTACTCTCTAGATGCCCAGTAATATTCTCTCCCTCCCCTCCATTTTGATAGTCTGAAGTATCTCCAGACATCACCAAGTGTTCCCTGAGGGACAGAATTAATCCCATGATTGAGAACTACTGGAATGACCATAAAACTTTGACCAATTGAATGTGAGCAGAAGTGATAGTCTTTAAAAGAATGCATGAGTTGTCCTGTCCCTTTCTTTGCCTTTTAGGGTATATGTAAAGAATGGTGCCTTTATCACCCTAATCTCTGAAAGATGACAGTGAACAGTGTTCCCCAGATGCTCTGCCATGAACATGTGGCATAAGGGAAAAATAAGTCTTTGTTTTAAGCTACTGAGCTTTTGGGGTTGTTTGTCACCACACCGTAACTATCCTGTCTTGTCTGATACATCATGCTAGGTCATAGCTTACCTGTGGATTGTCCATGCTCCTTCGTTTATAGTTCATTTTAACACCTACCTCTTTTAGAGTTTCTTACTTAGTGTAATAATGTGTTGGAGTCTTCCAGATCAGTAGTTCTCAATGGAGTAAGGATTGTACCTTGAGGGTGGGAGAAGCTTTGGAGGTTGGGGGCCAAGGATGCTGTTCTGCAGTGTGAGGGACAATGAAGAATGGTCTTGCATCCCCCAAGACTTCAAATGCTTCAGAAATTCATGTAGGAGAAAAACATGTAATTAGCCTAGAACCTAACTCTATCTTAATATATGTTCAGTTTTCCTGGAATTCAGATTCTCTGTTAATTGAAGTTGTTTGTTAGGAACTTTATCAAGAGTTCACCATATTGGAAAATCACATAACCAACTACAGTGCCATTGTGGTATTTGAGTTTCTACTATAACAACCTTCCTTAGGTCTGAATTTGTAGCTGTCATATTTTTGATAGTTCTACATGTAGATGCATGCATCTAACTTTTTTATTATACATTCTCTTTGGTATGCCTGAGCATTTATATATTGAAATACACATTTTATTATCTGCTCTTTTTCTCCTTTATGTTACTAAAATTGGAACATTATTAAATTTTTAAAAATATTTTATTTTTATTTCAGAATAGTTTAGGGGGTAGTAGAAATTTTGTTACAAAAATGAGCTTTTGGTCTGATAAAATTGAGAACCACTTTCAGTTTATGTGTTACATATCTTTGTATCCAGTGCTTTGCACATGGTATATACAATGTTTGCTGAATTGGTCAGTTTCCAGTTCTCATTGCTTTTATGTACATTGTTGTATTTTGTACTATAGTTAAGTCTGTAAAGTTGGCAAGGCAGATATTGTTCCCATTTTATGGATAAGAGAATTGAAAGAAATGTTACTTTCTCAGCTATGCTGCTAGAGCTTTAATTAGAAAATAAAATATTATGCATATCAGTCTAGCACCCTTTTATCTACTATAATTCCATACCACTCTTTAGTGTAAGATTAAATCTTTATGTTCCTGCAGGTATTATTTTTTATACAGGGAACGTCTATGTTTCAGGCACTTGTGGTCATAGAAATAGAACAAGTCAAAAATGTGAAAAAGTGGTGTTTAAGAGTCAAGATTGTTTTCATTAGTGTTCAGAGAAATTTGTAATTAAATCAACATTTGAGATACCATTAGGGTAAAAAATAGCTTAAACTTTAGAAATAACATCTAAATGGTGAGATTATGGTTATCCTCAAACACTTTAATTGCATTATAAATTTGTACAAGTCTTTTGGAATGCAGTAGCAGAAAATGATTTCAACAACAAAAATATTTGCATTTCTCAAAATATATTGTAAGGAAATCCCACAGCATAAAAGCTGTAGTCATAAGTGAAAGCATGGTTTCAAACAGATATTTGCACAACAGTGTTCATAGCAGCAGCATTCAAAATAGTGAAAAGGGGGAAACAACCCAAGAGTCCATCAACAGATGAATAAATGAACAGAAGGTGGTATATCCATATGGTGGAATGTTATTCAGCCATAAAAAAGGAATGAAATTTTGATACATTCTACAAAATGGATGAGCCTTGCAAACATGCTAAATGAAATAATGCAGGCATGAAAGGACAAATATTGTATGATGCTACTTATGTAAAATATCTAGAACAAGCAAATTCATAGAGACGAAATAGATTAGAAGTTACCAGGGACTAGGGAGAGGGAGAAAGGGGAGTTATTACTCAGGGGTAAAGAGTTTTTGTTTGTGGTGATGAAAAAGTTTTTGTACTGGATACTGGTGATAGTACACAACATTGTGAATGTGATTAATGCCACAGAATTATACACTTTAAAATGGCTCATTTTATGTTATGTATATGCTCCCAGATTGAAAAAAGAATTATTAAAAAAGCTATAATCATACTACAAATACTTGCTTAGTATATGCCAGGAACTGTGCATAATATGGGAATTTCTGAGATGAGAGAGCATTACTGTTTTCTTTAACTTTCAGATTTAAGGCAAGAGAGTGTGAGACAAATACGTAATTAAATAAATATTATATAATGTGTTGAGTGAGAGTGGGTATGTTTTAAATTTAGGAGAGTGAATAAAAAAATAAAAACACACCATAGAACACACAGGAAACACATCAAGGAAGTAATTCTTTTCCAGAATTGAGGGGAGAGGAGACAGTGCATTAGGGAAAACTCTTGGAACAATTGAGACATTTAAGCTACATTTAGAAGGATGGTAAGAACTTTACCATGTGGGTAAGATGGTGCTAGATGGTTTGGGCAAAAAGAAAAAAAGCGTGAGTGTGAATGTGAAAGCACATACAGAAATTTATTCATTTCACAACCTGGAGCATTTACATGTCCTAGGAATCGGGCATGTGATGATAAATGAGATGTGTACATCTTTGCCTCTCGAAGTTTTCATTCTAGAAATTAAAATTGAGGTGTGTGTTCAGAGAATTCAGACTGGTCCATATTTCAGTTGAGATGTGCTTTGGTCTACAGGGTGATTTCTCTCTCACCCTCGCTTTCTTCTCTCTCCCCATGAATAAGTTGCCAATATTTAAAAATGAGATCTCGCATACTTTTGTAGCTTCTCTTTAAATTGAAGATCTGGCAACATCTGGCTAGCATTCTCAAATGCCAGTAATAAGCTGGAAGAGAATAGTGGTCATCTGCTTTTGATGGGCATACACTTATTTTTCTTGACCCCTGTCACGTATTCATTTATATAATTTGCCTTGCTCCTATAGTCCTTTGAGTAGGGAGTCTCAGATTGGTGGTATACCTCTGTTCCTGTCCTCCTAAAATTTCTTTGACAAATTTTTTTATTAATTTAATTAATAAAACCAGTCAGCGTACAATATGAACATTCTTTTTTTTCCCATCACATAGTTGTATATTCATCATCATGATCATTTCTTAGAACATTTGCATCGATTCAGAAACAGAAATAAACAGAAAACAGAAAAAAATTCATACATACCATACCCCTTAATCCTCCCTTTCATTGATCACTAGCATTTCAGTCTACTAAATTTATTTTAACATTTGTTCCCCATTATTATTTTTTTTAATCCGTATGTTTTACACATCTGTCCATAAGGTAGATAAAAGAAGCACCAGACACAAGGTTTTCACAATCACACAGTCACATTGCGAAAGCTAAATCATTATACAATCATACTCAAGAAACATGGCTACTGGAACACAGCTCTACATTTTCAGACACTTCCCTCCAGCCTCTCCATTACACCTTAACTAAAAAGGTGATATCTCTTTATTGCATAAGAATAACCTCCAGGATGACCGCTTGACTCTGTTTGGAATCTCTCAGCCACTGACACTATTTTCTCATTTCTCTCTTGCCCCTTTCAGTGGAGATGGTTTTCTCAATCCCTTGATGCTGAGTCCCAGCTCATTCTAGGATTTCTGTCCCTCGTTGCCAGGAAGGTCCACACCCCTGGGAGTCATGTCCCATGTAGAGAGGGGGAGGGCAGTGAGTTTGCTTGTCATGTTGGCTGAGAGAGAGAGGCCACATCTGAGCAGCAGAAGAGGTTCTCTTGGGGGTGACCCTTGGGCCTAATTTTAAGTAAGTTTAGCCTATCCTTTGCAGGGTTAAGTTTCATATGAACAAGCCCCAAGATTGGGGACTCAGCCTGTTGTTTTGGTTGTCCCCACTGCTTGTGAGAATATCAGGAATTCTCTACTTGGGGAAGTTGAATTTTCCCCCTTTCTCAACATTCCACCAAGGGACTTTGCAAATACTTTTTAATTCTCTGTTCAAATCCTTCTGGGATTTATTGAGGCATCAGTCTGGACAAACCTACAAAATCTCACACCCTACTCAAGGTTCCATGTACTTATGGTGTTCAGTTAAGCTGTCCACATAAGTTATATTAGGAAATGCACTATTCGAAATATAAATTTTGTACCAAGTAAACATTTTTTGCTTTAGTCTCACTTTAAGTTTTAAAATATTAATTACCATCTGTTTTCAACACCCTGCATATTGACATTCCTTTGTTCTTCCTCATGCAAAACATTTTTAAATTTGTACATTTAATTTGACAAATTTTAATAGAAAAATGCAGAAAACTGCATAATATGTTCCAGGAAAGTCTCCTTTTAAAACAATTAATATACATTTTAGTATTCAGATAATAGCTACTTTTCAGTGAATACTTTTTATAGTTAGTCCTTTGAACTCTGTATAGCATCCGTTTAGGTTCAGAGAGTATAAGAATTTTGTCAAGCGTCTTAGTGTGAGAGCTGGGATTCTAATCCAGATCTTTCACTCTCAACCCCCCTATGCAGATAGCCTTTGGCTGTCTGGAAAGTGTACCACCAATATGTATTTATTGAATGTGGGCAAGTGCCCATTTGAAGATAGGAAAAGCTTTTTCTTCCCTGTGTGGAGCTTATATTTAGTTGAGGAGACAGGCGTTTATATAAAATGAGTAATAGTAGAAGGAAGCAGTTATTAAATGCCAAAGTGATAGATATAAACTCTTAAGGTAGCAGGGAGAATAGAAAAGAAACAAATAGTAATGAGTAAGGTAAAAAGTCACTGGGAGGGGAATGTTGGAGTAGGGGAGTGAAAGAGAGATCAGAGGTGATTTACAGAGCTTTCCAATCTTGGGTACTTGAGTGGAATCGATACTTTTTAATAAATAAGGGTCATCAAAACAGATTTTGCTAGAAGACTAATAAACTAGTTTTATTAGTTTCTGTGAGGGTGGGGTTATTAAATATTAAAGTAAGCAGCAAACAAATGCAAAATAAGCATGGACTACAATAACAAATAAACATAAACAACCCAGACTCCAGTCCTGATTTGTCTGGTTTATTCTTAGACTTTTCCTTTTTCACATGGGACCTTGAGATCAGATAATTTAGTTTAGTTTTGTTCATGTTGACTGGATTCTCTGTTAATCATTTCCTCTGTTTTTATTTCTTTCAAAATAATTTAGCCTGTTGATTTTATAGATAAAATTGTTTTGAGGAATTCAGTGGCTTCTTTTTTATACCAGCTTTATTAAAATATAATTCACATACCATAAAATTCACCCTTTTAAAGTGTATAAAATGCAGCCATGGCCATTATCAGTTTTATAGCATTTTCATCACCCCCCAAAACCTTAACAGCACTCCCCATTCTCTCTTCTCCCTCGCCTTTGGAAACCACTACTAAGCTTCTTGTTTTTATAGATTTGCCTATTTTGAACATTTCATATAAATGGACTCAATTTGTAGTCTTTTATGACTGACTTCTTTCACTTTGCGTGTTTTGAAGGTTCAACTATGTTGTATCAGTACATATTCCATTTTATATCTGAATAATATTCTTTTGGATGGGTATGCCTGTTTTATTTATACATTCATGAGTTGATGGACATTTGGGCTGTTTCTACTTTTGGCTGTTATAAATAATGCTGCTTATAATATAAGCTGCTATTGAACATAGGTTATCAGTTCTTTTGGGTATTTAAGTATGAACTTTCTGGGTCATATGGTAACTATATTTAACATTTTGAGGAACTCTCAGACTGTTTTCTACAGCAACTGTGCCATTTTGCAATCCCATCAGTAATGTATGAGGGTTCCACTTTCTCCACATACTCAACGATACTTGTTTTGTCTTTTTTTAAATTTTAGGTATTATATTGATTGTTAAGTGGTATCTCATTGTGACTTTGAATTACATTTACCTAATTACTAATGATAATCATGTGCTTATTGGCCATTCTGCTTTGGAGAAATATCTATTAAAATCTTTTGCCCATTTTTAACTTGGGTTATTTGTGTTTTTATTGTTATTAGGGGTCTCTTAACAAAGATAGTGTTGTTAACCGGTAAACAGCATTTGGTGCTTGGTGATGTTTAAATTTTTATGTATCTTATTTGTGATAGGGTTTTAGCTTTAACTGGTTGTTAAGTTAATAAAGAGTATTTGAAAATGTTCATCTTCATTAGTATGCCTTTAGAAAAGTCTTATTTAGATTTTACCTTAAGGTGACTACAGCAATTAACAAGATTTGATTGAGTATGTCTTTGTAATAATGAGAAGGCCCAACTTTAAAACTTTTTGGAATAGCATAACAGCATCTTAAGTCATTTTAAACTCAAAGCACCAAATTTTAATGACACTCATTGACTCTTTGCCTTAATTAGAGCAGTTCATTTGTTCCCAAGTAATGGAATCTACTCTGTGAAATATGTTCTAAAATTTATGTCTCTCTCTTTTTTAGGTTACCCTGAATATCACATGTCTAACTATTTTCCTTGCAACATTAACCATTGTTTTTCACTGCCTCCAAACGATCCAAATTGCTCTGGAAATTGGAGACGTATTTAATTTTAAAGAAATAACTTTAACAAATGGACAATATGTCTATTACAAATACACCAACAAGTAATGATGCCTGTCTGAGCATTGTACATAGTTTGATGTGCCATAGACAAGGTGGAGAGAGTGAAACATTTGCAAAAAGAGCAATTGAAAGTTTGGTAAAGAAGCTGAAGGAGAAAAAGGATGAATTGGATTCTTTAATAACAGCTATAACTACAAATGGAGCTCATCCTAGCAAATGTGTTACCATACAGAGAACACTGGATGGAAGACTTCAGGTTAGTATTATACTAGAGTTTTTCTATATCTTCTGTGGTGGCAGATTTTTAAAAAATCTTATGCTTCCTCTTAAGTTAGTATAGGATAATTTACTGCTTGCTCCATCTCTTCAGATATTGTGCATTCGTACTGATATGCATTGTGGGACTATATGGAAGAAAATGTCTTCCATTTACTAAAGATGTATCTTAAGTATATCTTATGTCTTAAAAATTTAATGTTCTATCCGTCCCTCCCCCCTCCCCCCAAATGTTCAATGTAGAAAATTTAGAAAATAAAAATACAAAGCAGAAGAAAATCCATACTCTGAGAGAACTACTAACACTTTGATATTTGTCCTTTTAACTTTTTTTCTTTTTGGTACTTTGTATGCACATTAAAAAAAAACATAATTATGCCATATATGCAGTATATGTCTCATTATCTCAACTGCTTGGTTCTTTTATAATTTAGAAATCTGATATCCTGTTTGGTACTTTTATTATATGAAAAACAATCTAGAGTCCAAGCATATCTTCAAAACTTAAGGAGTAAAAAATTGCATTTTATCTTTTTCCTCTACCTTTCATTTTCACTAGTCTCATTTTTCACATAGAAACTACATAATACATCTACTGTGCTTAATATTTTAAAAGAAACTTACAGAACTCTTATGTGGTTAGATTTAAAATTTTTATTTCTAGGTTTTTAAGCATGGTTCCTGCAATAAATTGACACTTTCTGCATTTTTAAAACCTGAGCACAGGCCTTGAGGTCATAATCTGTTCAAATTCTAGCTCTGATATATTGCTTTGTGACCATGGGCAAGTAAATTATTTTGAGCTTTCCAGTTCTCATTTATGAAATGGGGGTTATAATACCGCTTTTGTAAGGTTGTGAAAATTAAATGAGAACATATGTAAGTGCCTTGTATAACACTGGCACATAGCTGATGCTCAGTAAATGGTCATTTATTTTTACTAGGTTGCTGGTCGGAAAGGATTTCCTCATGTAATCTATGCCCGTCTCTGGAGGTGGCCTGATCTTCACAAAAATGAACTAAAACATGTTAAATATTGTCAGTATGCATTTGACTTAAAATGTGATAGTGTCTGTGTGAATCCATATCACTATGAACGTGTTGTATCACCTGGAATTGGTAAGTAGAACGTGCTCCTATCCTTAGAAAAATAAAGAAAAGAAAGGCTCCCAGATATATTTTTTAAATTTTTTGTTCTTTAAAATTTTTTTTATTAGAAAGTTGTGGATTTACAGAACAATCATACATAAAATACAGGATTCCCATATACCTCCCCACCACTGACACTGGTGAGGACAATTTGTTACACTTGATGATAGCACTTTTTTTTTAAATTCTGTTTTTTTCAACAGTTACGTTTGTTACAACTGATGAAAGATTATTAAAAGTAGTACTATTAATTATTGTCTATAGTTTCCACAGGGGCATTTCTTCCCTATATTCCCAACATATTACAATTATTTTTTTCATGCATGTCTTTATTACTCATCTACCCATACACTGGATAAAGAGGGTGTCACTTACAAAGTTTATACAGTCACGCAATCACAAGACAAAAGCTATGTAGTTATACAGTCATTATCAAAGATCATGGCTGCTGGCTTACAGTTCAGCAATTTCAGGTATTTCCTTCTGGCTATTCTAATACACTAGAAACTAAACAGCAGTATCAGGCAGGTAATGGTGGCTCAGTGGCAGAGTTCTTGCCTGCCATGCCAGAGACCTAGGTTTGGTTCCCAGTGCCTGCCCATGTAATAAAAAAAAAAAAAATTAAAAAAAATAATAATAAAGAACAGTCAGTAGCCATAATCATTTGTTAAATCGTAACTTCTCAGTTATATTTCCTCCCTCTCATTTGATCATTCTCTCAGTTCTTGGGTATATCTCAGCAATGGCCAGTCTAACTTCTTCATGTTTTTGTAAAGACATTATTGACATAGGGTAGAGGAATGAAAGTGGTTGATGTTCTTGGAGAGACTAGTACCTCTGGGTTTTAGGGCTTATCTGGCATAGGAGCCTTTAAGTTTCTGAAAAATTAAACTTAATAGGTAAAACTTTTACAAAGCCTTCAATAGAGCCCAGGGTATTCTTTAGGGTTTTCAGGAATACTGGGGCTATTTGCAATATCTGGCTGAAGCTTGTATAAGAGTAACCTCCAGAATGACCTCTCAACACTATTTGAAATCTCTTAGCCATTGAAACTATTTTGTTTCATTTCTCTTCCTCCTTTTGGTCAAAAAGCATTGTCAATCCCATGATGCCAGGGCCAGATTCTTCCCTGGCAGTCATGTCTCACAATGCAGGGAGACTTATAACCTGGGAGTCATCTCCGATGGAGTGGGGAGGGTAGTGCTTTTCTTTGCAGAGTTTGGTTTTGAGAGAAGAGGCCACATTTTTTTTCTCTTTTTTTTTATTAATTAAAAAAAATTAACAATAAACAAAACATTAAGATACCATTCCATTCTACATATACAATCAGTAATTCTTAATATCATCACATAGTTG